>JBBPRB010001245.1:0-10065 GCA_038092815.1 Hortiboletus rubellus | reverse complement strand
CTTCAGACCCTTCTGTCACCAACTCCTCCCCTGACTCCCCACCGATCTCCTGCTCTGTGTCTGCACGGAACCACCTGTCGGTCATAGGGGGGGTAGCGAAAGAAAGTTGGAGCTTCGCTTGGATGCGGTTGCTCATGTCATCAGTCAGTGGGTTCTTTTCGGGGTTTTTCGCACAGGTTTCTGGGCGGGATTGCTTTCCCGAACTGGCTCTAAAGTAAAGGACTATATCTAAAACTATCATTTTGGGAGAATTTCCTTTTTAGGCAACAAAAGGCATCTGGTCCCTATTAGTAAGCAACCTAAGCATCCTGTAGTACCAAATAAAGGCTACACTTTACCTCTCTAAGCCAAACTTGCCTACCTCTTAGATAAGACAATAAGATTAAGTTATAATAACCTTTCTGAGTCTACTAAGTGTACTATCAAGTTAACTATCAACCAGTAACTGAGCATCTTGCCATCATTAGGACAATCTACCTATAGGACTCCTACCACTACCTTGCCTAGACTTACTATCCTAAGGGATTAGTCTAAGTCTACATTTTCCAACCTTTAGTTGTAGCTCCTTAGTATACAACAAGACTGAGTTTGCTATAATTAGCTAAGTGACTAAGTGACCTGACACGACCTTTTGCTTACCTAATCACCACTTCTGGATGTAATATTCCCAGGAGTTCCCTACCCACAAATCATTAGCATTAGGTGAAACCTAGGCCAAGTTCCTGTAAATTGCCCACCCTTCGTACTATCCAAGTACAAGTTTCCACAGTTACTAGGCAACCTATTGCCATTATTTTGAGCTCATTAGGTGTGTAATACACCTAGGATCACCCTTACTAACCAGACTATAGGCTGAAACCATCTTTAACAATTAATCTGTAAACTTATGTGAAGGATGGGCAAACAAATCATGGCTCCTGGTATACTAAATTTCCCCTTCCTCCTTGGAATTATATCCATTACCCCTAACTCCACCAAGGGTAGACTTCTCATACTTCCCTTGAGCAAAGTATTCTAGCCTGTGGAGACAAGACACATTGTCTGGGGATTATCTATTTTGGTTGATTCTTTGTCATCTTGTCTAGAAAGAAGACGGATGGGTACCCTTGAGGTGCGAATCAGTGATAAAGTCAACCTCATATTCTTCCTCTCATTTTTCCATAACTAGTACAGGCCCAGATTTGAAGGAAGGCTGACCATCAAGGCATTTCTTATTACAATGGATATAGGAGATGTTGACAACAAGGTGAATTCTTATTGTGCAAGACAAGCCCAGCTTGACTGTGTTAGGGCCCATCAGTTCAATGATGGTGTAAGGTCCAATCTAGCATTCCTTAAGTTTTTTTTAAAAGCATGACTTAATTTAAGATTTGTTGTAGAAAGCCAGACTTCATCTCCCATGGAGTAACTAGGAGTACCAGACCAGTAACGATCTGCTTGTTCTTTCATACAAGCTTGTGCTTTGGTAAGGTTTTCTTTTGTTTGTTACAACATATTTTGCATTTCAGATGCAAATGTGTCAGCAACCAGTGCTTTCACTTGCTGTTGTTCAAAACTCATTTTAGGAACGTAGAACCTTATAATCTCAAAGGGTGACTTTCGTGTTGACACTTGTTTCTTTGAGGTGTATGAGAATTGTGCCATAGGGAGCCAGTCTGCCCATGAGTCCTGTTTTTCAACAGTAAAGAGATGCAAATACTGCTGTAGGTCGTGATTCATGCATTCTGTTTGTTCATCTATTTGTGAATGAAATGTAGTGGACAACTTTGGCTGGATACTGAGTTATTTGCAAAAATCCTTCATGACCTGCGAAGCATGAAGCAATTTGTGGGCCACAATCTGAGACAATGGATTGTGGTATACCATGGTTTTCCAGACATTATGCAAATATAAACAAGTTGTATCCATACCCATGACCATTTTGTCGGACGGAATAAATTCAACTTTTTTAGAGAATCAATCAATGATTATGAGAATAGAGTTGAAGCCATTGGAAAGGGGAAGATCTGTGATGAAATCTGTAATGATATCTATCCAAGGCATATTAGGAATATCTAGTGGTAGGAGTTTGCCTGTTGGGGCAATGTTTAATTCATTAAAATATGTACATCTTGTACAGTGAGATATGTAGTCTTTGACAAGTGTTGGCAATCCTAGCCAAGTGTAGCTTTGTTGGATGAATTCTAATGTCTTGTCTATACTGGGATGTCCTGCAACCAGTATATCATGATGAAGTCTAAGTATCTTCATATGAAGATCCTGATTTTGAAGAATAAATATTTGTCTGTGGGAGTCTTTCCACAATGTGCCATCATCTGATTCAAGAGTGATGTGATGTACCTTTTGCAACTTCACAATCTCCAACTCTTTCAGCAGATGTGTGGCTTACTTGATATGATCAAGTAAAGCTTCTGAATCGGTAGTCATAGTGATAATTGTCAAGATGATATGCTCAGGTGCAATTATGATCACATCCCTGTTATCATCATCAATACTGATAGCATAATCTTCTTGTCAAGACAAGGCATCAGCCTTTCCCATTGTTGCATCAGACTTGTAAAGTCATTTGTGGTCTAACCTATCTAAATAAAGAGACCACTGAGCTTGTCAATGGTTAAAGTCTTGTCATTTCATAAACCATTGTAGATTTGCATGATCACTCCATATTTCAAATGTGTGGCAAGCTCCTCCAAGGTAGTGACACCATTGTTCTAAACTGCGGATGATGAAAAGCATTTCTTTATCTGCTACAGAGTAGTTCCATTCTTTTTTGGTCATGGAATGTGAAGAGAATGGAATGGGGTGCCATTTTCTGTCTTTTTCTATAGATAGCATGGCTCCTATTGTGTAATCTGATGCATCTGTTTCCAAACAAAAGCATGTGTCATTATTGGTATAAGCTACATAGGATAGGTGCCATGGTGAATGTGTGTTCCAATATGTCAAATACCTTTTGATGAGTTTCATTCCAGACAAAAGGTTTGTCTTTCTTAGTTAGGGCTGTCAGGGATCTAGTGATCTCTACATAATCCTTGATGAATCTTCTATAGAAGTTGATTAATCCAAGGAAACTTCTAACACCTTTTATGTTGGTAGGTACAGGCCATTCCTGAATGGCTTTTTTACCTTTTCATTATCCATTTTGATTCCATCATGTGAAACATACATTCCAAGTAATTCTACTTCTTTGATACTAAAGGTGCATTTTTCTGATTTGGCAAATAAGTCATTGTCTTCTAGTCATTGAAGTACTTTTAATATGACTTGTTTATGAATTTTAACATCAAGGAATTTTGTAAAAATCATGATGTCATCAATGTAGACTTCTACTCCAGGCATGTCAGCGAACATTTCACTTGTCATGGTCTAGAAGGTGGTGGGAGAGTTGCAAAGCCCAAAGTACATGACAAGGGGTTCGAAACTTCCTCAATGACAAATGAACACTGCTTTCTATTCGTCATCTTCTTTAATGCGTATGTTATCATATCCCCAACATAGGTCTATTTTGGTAAACCATTTAGCTCCTTGCAACTTATCTACAAGCTGCAAAATGAGTGGGAGTGGATAGTTGTTTTTCACGGTATGCTCATTGAGGTAATAATAATCTTGTACCATGCATTTGCATCCATCTTTCTTTGGAACAAAGAAGACAGAAGATATTTGTGAAGACTTAGAAGGACAGATATATCCTTTCTTTAACTGATCTTTAACAAAGTCCATAACTTCTTGTTTATCCGTGACAGAGAGAGGAATGAAACATTCTTCTTTGCCACAAATGTGTCTTTCAAGTCAATTGCATGATCCCAAGGTTTTCTTAATGACATCTATTCTGAATCCTTTTTGGGAGGTTCTTCTAATTGCATTTTTATTTTTATGGCATGGATGTAATGGAGGGCTTCTCATTCATTATCATCTATTTCATTCATCCATGAGATATGATGAAGAGAAGCACATTGCTTAAAGCATCGTGTCATTTGTACATCTCCAGTTGTCCAGTCTATATTAGGGTTGTGCTGCTTTAGCCATGTATATTCTAGAATTATTTGATTCTTTCCAAAATCAGTGACTTCTACTTTTAGTTGTTCTGCATAACCCTGATAGTTGGCAGTTATATCCACACTATGGGTAATAAATCCTGCAGAATTACATATTTCATCCATATTATAAATAGGAATTGGTCATTCTGGTTTAGTCATTGGAAAACGTAGTTTGTTAGCAAACTTTGTATCTATACAAATAGCATTAGCTTCAGAGTGCAAAAGAGCGGTAGCTGGGTTGATTTGTTCCTTCCAGTTAGCTGGCGCAATAGAAATGTCCAAGTTGATTTCTCTGGGGTTTAAAGAATGTACCTGTTGTTCTTCAAACAGTTCTGTGTTTTGTGTTAAAGTGGAATTAAACATTGGTTTAGAGTCCCAACCAAGCTCTAGGCCTGCTAGAGACTTCACTTGACTGTGAGACAAGTGTATTTCATTACTAGGCATGTTAGTAAGGTAAGGGTCAGTGATAAGAGATGTGGTATCGAAATAAACACCCGGATCGTTTACTTCAATTTTTCTTTTCCCTTCTGAGATTCATCATCCAATTCATCTTCAGATGGGATGTAATCTGGAAACTCTTCTTCTTCATCTTCTTTCTCAAGAGCTTGGAGTTGACATCGGTACTTGGAACAATTCTTGTAATGTTTTCCTTGATGCCACTTACACTGATCACATTTGGTCGACGATTTTCAACAATCCTTGATTTGGTGATTCATTCCTCCACAGTTAAAACATCCTTATGTCATACAAGACTTCATGTTTTTGAATTTTCTGACCTTTTTAAATAATGTGGTGGCAATAAGTTTTTCATCATCAGACTCATTTTCTGAGTCATATCTGTATTGAAGGGCATTGACATCCATTGCTATCAGAACTCTATAAATAGATCTCCGTGGTATATTGGACCAGTTGGCAGTTGAATATCTGGACTTCCTTTGTTGAAAAAATCTGATCAACTCCATCTGTTGTCCAGTGTCCAATATTACTTTTAGATAATCATCAAGATCATCTGTTCGTTCTCCATTACAAATAATTTCTTCTCAGATAGATGGGAGCATGTTCTGTTTGAGGATGTTGATTGTGTATGTTACACTGATCTTTGCCTCATGGTAGTATCTACAGAACAGATCTACATAACACAGGCTCTCATCTTTTTGGATTGTTTGAGATTCCAAATTTTCTCCAATGTCCAATTTGGTTTAGCAGTTGGATGAAACTGAGCTTGAATCTCTGTTTTGAGTTCTGTCCACATGTAGGTTGTTCCTTTATCTAGATGTGGATGAGCAAATCTAAGTGCTCATAATCCTATCATGCAAGAGAGAACAGCAACTACAGCATCATATGACTGTGGGCAAATTGCGTCACTATTCAACAAAAGCCATGTTTTTATCTTTAGCCACTAATCTTTAAACTTTCCAAGTTCTCCTTTAAATTCATTGGGATTGGTGAATACTTCAACCTTCTTGAATGGTCTATTGATCTAGCTCCTGCTGCAGGATAGCAGCTTGCTGTTGTAGTCTGGTAGAGTGGCCAGTCATAAGACCAATTTGCATGGTGATAAACACAAAATGTTCATCTTCCCCTTGTAATGCATATAGATCCACAAGGAATTGCGTTGAGTTAAATTGAGTTGGGTTGAACACCATGATGGCTACTTCTTTTGCTTCTTAAAGTGTGTTGCCTGTTTTTAGATAGAAGTATATGTTTTGGGAAAGAAAGATTTGTTCCTTGTATTGATAACAGGGTAGACCATAGCATGACTGTCATGATTGGCCGCAATGCTCCTCAGGAGAGAAAAGACGGCAGGATTGTGTACATTGGCTCAGACTTTGCTCCTTTGCAAGACGTTTCTTTGGCTTCAATCTCCGTGAGGCTATGAGGATGTGCAGTTCCATAATTTCAGTGTTGAAATCCAAGGCATATGCAATATCTCCCTTATAAATCCCGCGCTTTGAGATGGTATACCATGCCGGTAATGATGGTGCCAGTCGTCTCAACAAATAATCAGGAATCTGATCCTCCACTGGGACCAATGACCAACCCCGAATGCAAGAACGATGCGATGGTGGCAACGTATGAAGAAAGGCGTTAGGGCAAGCGGCATACACTATTGCGCATCCTGGAAGATTCTTGTCGACCTTAGCATCCAGTCATACATTCTTCCAAGCATTCACAATGTACTCCACCGAAGAGCCTTACAAAGAAATTAGCCAACCATTCAGTCACCGAGGACAAACTTACATGAAACAACCTTAATCACCCAGGCAGCGTCCTTTAGTGTCTCTTCAACATATGTGGTGGCAAGTGGAGCTTGAGACAGTGAAGGGGTGTCTCTCACCATCGACGTGTTATACTCGGCAAGTTGACGAAGGTGGTCTGCAAGCGATATGGACTTGAAGTATTCATGCCACCTGTCGAGGTCCTCGAGAAAGGCGAGTTGGGATAGAAAGTCCTTCCAATACTAGATCTTGGGGTTGAAGTTGTACTGGTAGTCGATTGTTTCCACCAGCATGTGGTAGTCTTGAGTCCCGAGGATCCAGTTGTGAATGGAATTTCAAATTTTGGCAGGTTCCAAAAGTTGATGGACATCCGACTCTTCTTCTAGCTCATCTCCTCTTCCGAGAGCGTCACAACCAGCGAAATGATTGAGTTGTCAGTTATATTCATCATCGTCAAGATCATTAAGAATGGAGGGCAGAAAACATTCTGCAATGCTGTCAACGGCTTTGATATAAGTGGAGGGTCCAGCAGGCTCTGAGACCGGATGAAGACGCATTTGTGAGACCACACCACGACGCAATGCAGTCTCACTGTCCTTCTCTGAGACAATGAAATTATCTGTGCGAACCATGTTAGAGCATTTCAAGGGATGCTGTAGAACGAGTGGACTTACTATCATCCTCCCTTTCTACACCTGAGCTCTCATCATCGTCGTCATCAACCTGTGCTTCTACATCCAGAAAAGAATTGACCTGCATAAGATTTCTATGAGAAAAAGAACATGACATTCAGAATAAGAAACGTACCGTTCTTCGCGCCCGTTTCCTGTATCTTGGACAATTCCCGTCGCTCTCAGCCCTACGCTCACCCTTTGCCTTGACAAGTGTCGGAGGGGACAGTAAACAATGAGATTTCATTTGTTCTTCTACGTAGGCAGTAGCTGCAGTGATGTCACCATCCTCAGAGAGGTTGAAGACATGATTGCAGATGGGATTCCAGTCCAATGAAATGTATTGGTCCCTGAAACTTTGCATCTTGCGGTCGAATGTGGGGAAGTCGATGCCATGGGACGCCCAATCCTGTACAATGGCCCAGGCATCTGGGTCATTCAACAAGCTGTGATCTTGGGGGACAATCAGTACGAACCCTCAGGTCTGTAATGAATACACACCAGCAGTAGTACGGGCATTCAACTGGCTTTCTATGACAATTAAATACTATATTGCTACTGGATAGGAAGCCACAGTGCTACTGTATACTCTACGTTCACTGATGGTTGGAAGGAAAGAATTGTAAAGGGCATGGCTCACCTTTTGTAGTACTTGCCAATTTGGGCCACATCGCATAGGCGAAGTGTGGACCATTGTGGAGGGTGGAGGGGGTTTCTGAGTGCCAGTTGGTCAGTGCACTGAGTGCTGGTAATAGAGCAATAATTTACTACCAACTTATGCGCTACTACTACTACATTATAGTACAAAGCATCTAACGATTTATGTACTACAATGGGACAAGCAGCCAACGAAAGGGAGCAGAGTCACCAGTGGTGGAAGAAAGTAAGATCCAAGCATGAGAACCCTCAGTAAATAGTGCGTAGCGATATGGGACATGTGACTTCAATCATGGCACACTACTTATACAATAAAACTCTCACAGGAACTTTCTTTCCTTTTACGCATGCCACTCATCAGCCTCTACACCACTTAGTTTAGTTGAGTAAGGTATCCCTACATTATACATTGAGTAGTAGTTAGTGGAAGTGGTAATAATTGTACTTTAATCGAATGAAGAGCGATCTGTCGTTTGATGAATCGTTTAACAAAACAATTAATCGTTTTTAAATTGAATTTCAGGCTTTACCATACCGCTGGGGGAAGGGGTGGTTACAGGTGAGAACAATAATGTCGTGGCACTGTAATATCGACTAAACCCATTGCAGTGTAGTTCCACGGGTCAGATTGCTCTAGTGCATGTAACCAGAGCATACAACAGGTGCATGAGTTAATTATCGTCAATTGACCGTCCTCTATTGTTTCCATTCACTGGCGTAGGTAGGTAGGGCAAACTGGCTTACTGGTATTGTGTTCTGAATTCCACTTTTCACTCTTTGTTCGTCATGGGGCCAAAGGTGCGTACCTCGATACCACTTATTGTTGATCATTCCATCCCCTTTCAATCAGCTCTTCCGCCTCAGGTCTGCATCATACTTAAACTTTGTCTCCAATGTTTGTCGCTCGTCAAAAATTGTTCCCTCATGGGTAATATCATCAGTCGCTCGCAATCCATCCAGTTCTTCAAGATCTGTCAATCATGTCCCGCCAATCAGTCTGAAATGTCTTTAGTCCTACAGCACTTAAATTGCAAGAGAGAGGATGATCCCTCCGATTTACTCCCTTTCAAATGACCTTCCCTTACCGAAATAACTCAAGAAACTCCTCTGCTCAATGTGAGAGGAGATGACCCCCCCGATTATGTGTTCATGGCACCTGCCCAACCAGGAGCAGCTGTCAAGAAGATAGTACATGCTCTCAGTCATCGCATCGTCTTGTCTCAACTTCAGCCCTACAGCACTTAAAGCGCAAGAGAGAGGATGATCCCTCTGATCTACTCCTTTTCAAACAACCTCCCCTTACCAAATTAACTCAAGAAACTCCTCTGCTTGATATGAGAGGTGATGGCCCCTCTGATTATGTGCTTGTGGCACCCTCCCAACAAGAAACAGCTGTCAAGAAAGTAGTACGTGCTCTCAGTTATCACATTGTCTTGTCTCAACTTCAGCCCTATAGTACTTAAAACACAAGAGAGAGGATGATCCCTTCGATCTACTCCCTTCCAAACGACCTTCCCTTACCAAAATAACTCAAGAAACTCTGCTCAATGTGAGAGGAGATGGCCCCCCTGATTATGCATTCGTGGCACCCTCCCAACCAGAAACAACTGTTAAGAAGGTAGTCCTTGCTCTCAGTTATCACATTGTCTTGTTTCAACTTCAACCTTACAGCACTTAAAGCACAAGAGAGAGGATGACCCATCTAGTCCACTTCCTGTCAAACGATCTCTCCCAAACGAACTCTTGCACATTATCATTGGTTTGCTTAGCATTTTCGATTTTTGCACTTGCACCCAGGTGTCACTGCTGTTCAAAAACATCGCTGCTCCACAATATCTTACCGCTGTTGGCTTTATGTCCTCTGATGGCTTTTGGACGACTGTCACTGAAAAGAACTGTGAAGCTCTTCTAGTGTGGAGACGTATGTCAGAGTTTCACCTTCCTCGAACTCTTCACTGTGCTCTTTTCAATGAAAATAGCTCATGTCTTCATGCTTTACAGATCTTCTTCAAATCCCCCCGATGCACCAACATCCCCACAGTATACCTCACTCTGTTCAATCATGCATCACCCCTGTCTGTGACTGCCCTACTTGGCAGTATCCAGGCAGCTGGCTACCAGGAGCCTTCATTTTGTGGTCAGTGAACATCTTCCTCCGCAGTCTTGTTGATCCTGGCATCGGCCCAAACATTACCTCCCACCCAACTACAGTCCTTCTCCTCTAATAGCAGTTTGATATTCTTACCCCATGTCATTCCCTGCATGCTATTTATACTACAAAGGTTGCCTCTCAGGGAACTCTTGTTACATTTGGTGATTCCGCACTCTCGATAAGTTTCGCTTCATACTGCACTAACTAGTGCTTACTTCATTTTCTAACTTCGCCCAAGTGATTCCCCATGCTCATTATACCTACCCTCCACTTCTCCCCATCGCTTTAGCTTGTTGTTGTGTGTCTGCCCAAGCAGAGCATGGACTTGT
>JBBPRB010001244.1:0-10072 GCA_038092815.1 Hortiboletus rubellus | reverse complement strand
GAAACATGATACAAGACAAGCTCGATGTCCGCAGCTCCGTCACCAACCCGCCCATCTTTCCATCTTCAATTGGCGATGGCGTTTGATCGCCTAGGCGCGTATTGGTTATTTGCTCTCATGTAAATTAGGTTGCACGTACCGCGTTGGCAGCCTGTAACGATCCATCTCGTGCCTTGCTTCGCTTGGTCAACAGGACTGCCGATAAAGGATCGAGGCTCAGTGCTGTAGAGTAATGAACAACGGCGTTCTCGTATGACGCAGAGTCCATGGCGACATCTCCGCTCTTTTCCAGTGCCTTCATACAGCGCGCTTTGAAGTCTGATGCTCAATGTCAGGATATCAACGATAATGGGTGATTGCGGTTTCAGCCACCCACCGAGTGCCCATTCCGCTCGCTCATCGCGCACACCCGCATCCTCTGGCAGCTCGCTCTGCATTTGTAGGAAACACTCGACAGTCTCTGCGAGGCGACTGTCCTGCTCCAGAAAGTCGCAGATGACGCGATAGACGACAAACCTCGGAACCTTGAACTGCACCAAAAGAGAGTCACTATCGATGTTCGAACCACCACGGAGAATATACCTTGTTTGCAGCACTCAATGCTTCAAGCGCTGAACTACGTTTCAATATCATATTCGCCCATTTGCATGTTACAGCGTTTGGGACTATGGGGCCGAGCGACAACGCGGTAGAGTAAGCTGCGATTGCTTCGTCCCGATTATCGGCGTTCGATGCCTCGTCTCCAACGCTCTCCAACGCCGTGATGCATCGCTGCGTAAATTCTGATGGTAGCGATTACGGACTCTGTCCTAATGCACAACGCTGAGACCCACCAGCAACCCAGTCGATAATAAACTTGTCGGCTCTTACATCCCCATGTACGACATTCGCGAACTCGACAAGACATTCCACAGCACCTTGTATGCGGCCCTGGGCGTAGAGGGATTGACATTGATGCATTTGCTCGTGTGCATGGTTGATACCATCGACTCTGCGTTGAGCGTCGGCCAGTTGGATGCAGAGTTCTTGGTTGGTTTTTTCGAGACGCGCGATTTTGCTATCTAGTAGGCGTGAATCGAGGAAATGTGCGTCGAGATAGCGGGGAACGTACTCGAACTCTCCTCCTGAGTGCGTAGGGACTGGATGAGGCTATCTCTTTCCTGACGGGCTTGTTGAGATTCGGCGCGCTGATTGAGCAGTTCCTGGATGGATGGACTCTGCAACGGTGAATATGGCGCTTTGTGATTGCAAAGTTTTTTTATGCATGTACACTTACGTTGTAGTGAGAGGGAAGTGTGTCACGGAATGCCCGAAAAGTGATCTTCTTGTCTCCGCTGGTTACGAGGTCGTAGTTTGATGATATAGCCATGGACAGGATGCCGTGAGTGTACTCGATGACAGCCCCAATTTGCTCGTGTGTCGTAGTATCCCACAAAGAGACCGATGAGCCCGCGGAGGCTGCTACAAATGTGCCATTGCTTGCCAGGGCGATGCATTCGGGACCGTTGGTGCCGTGAATGCGCCATTTCGACAGCGTGGTCTTGGCGGACACGTCGACGTGGTGGATGTAGCTGTCGTGTGACAAGGCGAAGAGTTGCTTGCTATCGCTGGCCCAAGCGAGGGACTGGTTCAACTGTGAGCCGACTTTGACTGGGAACTCGACGAGGAGGCTGCCATTCCGACTGTCGTAGATCCGAACGGAGTTATGGATGAATGTAGCAGTAGCGAAGAGGTGTCCGTCGGGTGAAAACTTCGTTGCTACCACGGAGTTGTCGTGCTTCAAGGGGCCAAGTAATTTTTCGCCAGTCGACAGCGACCAAACGCAAGCAGTCTTGTCACTGGAGCCAGTCGCGATTTTTGTCGCATCTGGCGAGACGTCGACAGCACGCACCGATTCGCCGTGTGCTTTGAACTCGGTCACTTTGGAGCGAGTCTCCGCATTCCACACCGTCACCGAGCAAGCTTTCGTCCCACTGACGATCAGCCTTCCATCTCGTGACACCGCGATGTCGTAAACACGACTCCCCGCATTCATCGGCGTCCCCACCTCCTTGCCATCTTCTATGCACCACCGTGGAATTTTCCCTTGTCCGTCGCCGCTCACGACGTGCTTTCCATCAACGAGGACCGCGAGGGAATATATGTAATCCCGGCCATCAATTACGATCGGTTGTGCTTGCTCTCGGTGAACGGTACTGGAAGAGGAACTGATTTCGCTCGACTCTTGTGTTCTCATCAGCATCGTTCTTTCGACCCGCATTGTGCTCACCATTTTCTCGCCAGAAGGGCACGTAAGAAAACATTCCTGTCTAGGTATCAGATGAAGGTTGGTGGTCGTTTATCCCTGGTACGATGTTAATGTCGCCTGGTATCACGTGCCTCCAAAGTTATCGAATCAATTCACACCCCCACAATCACCTCGTGCCATGCACACGAAACTTTTTACCCACCCTTCATGATCATGCAAAATCGAAAAATGGTGCATCCGATAGCCGTCTGCTAGCAGACTCGTCGGCAATTCCGACAGAAGTGGCGAACGATCCATCGTTCATCCCAGGCAGTACTAATCAGACGCTGATATGACCGCTGGATTACTGTCTGCTTCAGACAAGTCGGCCATGTGAGACCGTTTGATCAGGTACATTGGTTGAGGGCCATAAGTTAGCGGATGATACTTCTCTTCAAAAGATGACTCGAATATCTGGTTACTTTATACATTGGACTGAGTGCAGATATCAAAGGAACAAAATAATTCTGGCGCAGCAATTTCTGGCATCCATCATGGGTTTGTATGGGATTCCTATCATTCATGACACGCGAGCGATTGCCCTATAAGCTGTCTCCTTGTTGCCTCTTCACACTAGGATACGCGCTGTCTTGAAAACCCCACCTCTGTGCGTCAGGGATGTCAATAGACCATCCATTGCCATCCACCTCGCATCCTTCATCGCCGCATTCGGCGTCCAAGACTTCTCCCCCACGCGCCTCCGGGGCCGGATGGTAGTCATGATCACCCGTCGAAAAAGTCTGTTGCTCGGATGATGTTCCGCTCATGTGATCACCTTTTTCTGGACCTTGGATGAAGGATTCGGCTGCAGAACTGCCGCCTACGCATGATATCAGTTGCCTGATCCAACGCCAGCACACCATCACCACCTACGTCGAGCAAGTCCCAAGCCCACACCCGTCCGATTCCATCACCACACGGCGCTCGCTTCTTCGTTCCCAGAACAGGCGTGACATCAGTAGGTCGTGTATGCATACCCGTAAATACGTTCAGGGATTTCCCCATCGTCGCATCAAACAACCGAACGTGCGAGTCGAGGATGACACCAAGAGCGTGACCACGTCTGCAGATGGTACGACCGATGTGGCAGGCTCTGAAAAAGAGAAAGATCGTAAACATGCAACATAAGGCACGAGTGAGAGGAGACCCACGTCCAACAACAAAAGTCAGCGGGGAGTTCGCCATTGTGAAGGCCGTACGTGCATACGTAGCCGTATACGGAACTGGCGATGACGACTGTCGCGTCGACGTGGAGGGCCAGCACTGCATCGCGGGGTTCATCCAGCACCTGGGTCGGCGCACGCGTGGTAAGGGGCGAACGAAGCGAGGGAGAGGAGCACGAGCACCATGTACAGGAGGTCCCGCAGTCTGACCCAGTCTTCTCAAACAGCGGGTCGGTCCATAATCGGTACAGTACGACGTCCGACTTCAAATTGTCTGAGTGGATTTATTTTCTGTGGACACATCTGGTGAGAGTGTGGAAAAAGTGGGAGAAATGGATGCCAACGGTATACCACGCTCTTCTTCCAGACCAGCACGCCCGAGAAGCCACTGAGCACAGACTCGATCAGTGTCAGCCAAAGTAAAGAGACCTGACGTACGCGGCCGGGCTTGAGCGGGGAGTTCAAACTCCGCCAAACTGTCGAACAATGGATCAGGAAAATAGATTTCCTGTTGGGGACTTGGCGCATGTGTGCCGCTCCGATTCCGTAACTCGTCGCCAGAACACCAGCGCCGCGTTGTGGTTTCCCCACGACACAGGTTCTCTGGCTCGCCATGGAACCATCCTATAAATCCCCCAGCCTTATCGGCGACGACTCCGACTGTGAGTCGGTCTACATGCCTAGCAAGCTCGACAAGGGTAAACGAAAGGCAGATGGTGTGTCCCGTGCAGATTATCCCGCCACCGAGACTGAAACAGGTGGCGCCCTTACTAGAGGAACTTGTCGCCCACCGAACTTCATATCACGCACATTCTCTAGCTCGAGCCACTGTCTCCTCTGCAGATACGGACATGGACACTGAACTTGGGTCCAGTTCGGACTTGACGCCTTATCTTCCATTGATATCTCCTGATGCCCACCCGATCACGACCATGGATGGTCTTACAGCTGTTGGATCTGATAACGACGAAGGTCTTATCAACAAAGAAAGTGCACCAGATGACGAGGTGTGTTCGTCCTACTCAACCCAGCTAGGATATCGAGTTCGATCGTGAATCGGCAGATGGACATAGATGCTCCGCCTCTACAACACGATGCTTTGGACTTGGCCTATTCAATCAAAGGCATGTATCGCATCCTCGATCTTATCTCGGAGCAGGGTAGCGGTGGTCTCGGTGAGTACCCTAGTCGGAGCTACACGCTTATTCTCATTATTGATCTGGTATCAGTCGATAAGATCATCATATCCCAGGACTCCCTCGGGGCATTCATAAATAGTGTTTGCCCAGGTGCCTACGGATCGATGACCAAAGTCAACTTCGGGGCCCTTGACAATTATGTCATAAAACCTATCGGCATCTACGGCAGCAGAGAGGAAATCATCCGATTTCTGTTGCATCTCACTGCCATTGACGGGACCACGTATGTCTCGATATCCCGCTGGGACTGTTCATGTTGTGTAATACTGATACTCTGCGTTGACAGTGCGACACAGCTTCTTGTTGATTTTGATGCCCATGCGCGTACGCAACCAACTCTGCGTTCGGGCTTGTACATCATTACAACGCCAGAGCAGACCGTGGGGTCTCATCAGATTTTCGTTCTATATTGGCCCGAACAAACTACTTGGGATGACTCTGCGGCATCTTCTGTTTGTCGCAATCGCATCACGTTTATGAGGTTTGTTTACTTTTACGCTATTTGAAGTGACTGACGTTGAAATGCATCTCGCACAGGTACCTAACAAAGATGTGTGATCAAGTCGTCTCTTTCATCTCACCTGAACATGCGCAAACCATCCTTTGGAGTGAAGAGGGTAGTGAGGGCGAGGTCGATAGGCGTGAAGCCGACCAAGACGATTCAGATCGAATGTTCACGTTCGAAGTCGCGCAGACCAACGAGAAGGAAGAGTCCGTGACTGTTCGCAAGGGTTTCACGGTCGGTTTGTCCTGGTTATGTGACTGGCGCCTCAGCTGACAAGCGTGGGGTGTGGGATTACAACTTCAGGCTTTTTTGCAGGTGACTTCACATCCAGAAGCACCTTCCGGGGACCCGGATCCGATGAGACCTGCGCCTATTGCACCGTTTTTACTCTTTGGTGAGACGGTCCAAGGATTTATGACTGTGGAATATCGAGGGGGGGAGGTCTTGGAGGAGAGGTTCAAAGCGCATACGATCGAGGCCTTGCCACTCGAAGTATTCTTGTGAGTGGATGTCTTCGTTCGTGGCGATCACGCCCTCACCACTCGTCTTCTTGGGGTTGATAGGGCATCCGACCGCCTCCGCCTGAATGAAGCGCTGAGTGATACAGCCTTAAAAATCTTGGTTCGCTCTGGGCTCGAGAAACGATTTCCTGATATATGCAGGCGGTGGAAAGAGGATTCTAGCGCTGTCCGACATACCCCCGAGGTGCGTGCCAAGACGAAGATTACGAACGTGTTGGACCGGGGTCACCGGCATGGGCTGCTCCCGTTGCAGGACGTGGATGGAAGGACGCAAGGATGGATGATGACTAAGTACGGACACATGGACTATGACCTACGAGGACTCCGGCCGCTAGGACTCTCGCCACTTCGTACGAGGACTCAGGCCCTTGCCAGACCTCCCCGGTACATCTTACCCCTTTTCGCACATGCGAACCTCCGGGCTCACACTACGAACGCTATGACCTACGAGGACTCCAGCCGCTTCACCAGGACTCCCGCCACCCCCTGCGGTGACCCGGGCCCGGACCTCCCCGGTACAGTGTTGGCGAGATTGCAAACGGAGTTACCCATGCTCCGAAGGTTGCTCTTCGAGGCAGTTCTAGATGAAGTCCTGCGATTGTATCCGTGAGTACAATGTATCTTGGTATTCATCGCCCGTGTGCCCACTCCGGAATATGGTAGATGCTTTGATCGAGGAGCGTTCGTTTATTATGGGGATAAGGGAGAGAAACCTGTGGATAATCCAGGTGTGTAATGGTTCACTTCGAGGATCGAGATCCATGCATGTTGATCCATAACTTCAGAACTGCTCTCTGAGATCCTGACGCTCTATCCGAAAGCAAATGACAAGGTCACACAGCAACTGAACAAGGACTTCCAGAGCATTTCCGAAAAACACGAAGAATTTCGAATTGCCAAGGACCGTGTCTGTCTGTTCAAGGAACTGGCTCCGCTCTTGAGAAAGAAACCCCTGAAGCTGGATCACCAAGCTTCTCTGCAGATCTTGAAGGCCGTATTGGACGGAGAGGTGGAGCAAGTCAAGGCGAGTGTGAAAGAGAATAACGGGGTTGGGAGTAAGCAGAATAACTCAAGATTGAGTTTGAACCCCGTGACGTGGGTTTCCGGTTTCTGGTCGACATGGAAGGCGTTTTCGGTGGAGAACATTGGGGAAAGCGTGGTGGACGATCTCGTTCGGCGCGCGACACATGCGGCAGCACAGATTTCTGACAGTCAGTTTTTGGGTCAGTTGGACCAAGACTTGGAACAGTACGCTCAGTGTACTCCCGAATTCGGAATATGGGTGGGGCGGGCAAAACGCCATGCATTTGAGCACTTGGTGGTTGGCATCAAGGAGACGGTAGAGACGCTCACGTTGGCAGTGCACAGGATACAAGAAGCAGAGTGTACAGAGCAGATCAACAGCGAGAGCGCCAAGGGAGCGGAGGTGGTGGACAAGTTGGATCTGATCAAGCATGTCAACGATTTGTCTTCACAGAGGGCATACACGTGCGTATCCAGCCCGTTCCTGCCGGTTGATCGTTACCCGAGACTGACGTTCGTAGGCATACGTTGTCCATAGACAACGTGGATGAGCTTCGAAAGGAGCGGAATTTTGGTGAGTGGTCGTCTCGTTGACATGCCGTGCAGTCAACATCAACCCTGTTAGGTTCACATTCATCAGCTTCGTATCAAGTATGGGGTTCGCGGACATCACAACAAGACCCGATGGCGACATACACAGTGCACCTGATGAACCTGACAGCACAAGATCAACACGAGCTGCAATTGAATCCGAGCGCCACCCCTGCACCACAGTTCAAGTTCAATCACCAGTTTACATTACCGTTGGGTCATTCCGTGGTGTGAGTTTCTGTTTCCTTGGCTTGATTTGTTCATTGGAACTGATCTCTGCCTTCATTTCGAACAGGCGAGCGCAGTTGCTTGAAGGCGAAAGACTCTTATTGGTCGTGGCCGATCGTGCAGGGAACTTGATTGTCTATCTCGATAGACTGGAGGCTATAGATGGCACCATTTCGCGCAGCCGCGGGAAGTTCCTCAATCGTGAAAAGATCGGACATAAGTTTCTGTTGGCGTACGACGAATCGAAGCAGATGCTGGCGGTGGTGTCATCGGACAAGGTACGTGTTTACTTACGTTATTGTACCTGCGTTGTTGATCAATCGCGTTCACAGCTCCTACTGCACATTTTCGTGTTCGACGACGCGCGCAGATTTCAGGCGTTTGGCAGTCCAATCAACTTGCACGCGTGGTATAACGATGGGGTGTTCATTCGCCTTGCATGCTTTGTGAGCGGAAGCGAAGAGTTGGTTCTCGTCGACTCGTAGGCGCAAGCGAGAGTTTTTTCTTTGGTAACGCTACAGTTTCGGTGCGTTTGGTCCTGGTTCCTCAATTCTGTGTGAATCTTGCTGATGAGGAATGCGAATGACCAGACCCGCTACACTCCAGCTCGAGCAGGTGCCATACAGTGTAAGCTCGACACCCGATGGTGCTTGTCTGCTGGTCGCACAAACCAAGGGGAACGACTTGGCTGTGACGGCCTATCACTGGAGTACCTTTGGCTCCACGGAAGGGATCCCACTTGACTTGGCCCCGCTCACGGTCGAGAACGGCCCTGTCGTCACGTCGTTGGTCAGCCGAACGGCGGTTCACATCGTGGCACTCGATTTTGAGGCGCACGCATGCCGATCGTATGCGTTGGATATCACTCGCAAAGTAACCGAGTTTACGTTCAAGGAAAAGGGTGCACGGGGTTCTTCTGCACGACGGCAAGGAAATGCGACCGCACACAACTGTCTTATCGACTGTCATGCCGAGGTCTGGACCCGCTTCCCGGTCTTACCCGCAGTGCAGCGCGAAACGATCTCTTTGTCGACTCTCCGGAGTCCCCGGACGCTCGTATTTGTGACAGATCGTGATTATCAGCGGTATGCGCTGTATTTCACGGACATGATCCTCATGTTTGAGAGGTCGACGAAGAAGCCAACGGGTGACATGCTCAAGTCTATTCAGGTTTCGGCTACTTCATTTGCTGTCTTTGCTGCCGAGTTGTGTGGGGGTGGGGTGCACCCGAACTCGACTCGGAACCATGGATGGAACGTCTCAGCTTACCGCGCAGGCGAATGGCTTGTCGACTTCCTATGCTTGATTCCTATCCACCTCGCGCTGGCAAAGGACAATAGGTTCGTGCCGCTCAAAGATGGGGTTTACTCGCCCGACCTGGAGAGATCGTTGTTGGGCGCTGAGGTGAACCGCATCGTGGATAATCTCTCTTTTGGGTGGTACGAATCGTTGTTTCAGTCGTATATGGCATCCAAGGTGTGCACCGTTGCTCTCAATAGTCTGAGGGTTCGCTTGCTCAAAGTTGCGATTGTAGCCCGTCAAGGTGGTGTCCTCGATGGGGGAGCAGTCGGTCGGGAAGAGTTTTGCATTGAATCATCTGGTCGATACGTCGTTTGCCGGATCTGCGATGCGGACGACGGAAGGAGTGTGGATGTCGGTTACGCCGACCGAGGATGCTTTGATCGTTGCGCTCGATTTCGAAGGTCAGTCCCATACGGCCTCTCCCGCAACTCGCTCCACCTCACTTCGGCGTGCATTGCTTTTTGTCGGTAGGTGTACACAGTATCGAAAGGTCCGCTCAAGAAGACACGTTGCTCGTTTTGTTCAACACTGCTATCTCTAACTTGGTAAGCAGGATGCTTTGGCATGGACCAGGAGGAAGGATGTTGACCCAGGAGGTTGCATTTTTCAGGTGCTGTTCCGCAACAATTACGCGCTCAGTCGGGACATCACTGGACTTTTTCAGTCGTTCCAGTCCAGTTCGACTGTGTTGGATGCCAAGGCGAATCCGTCATTATTCCAGTCGACGCTAGTCATCATCATTAAGGTACGTCTGCCGCGATTGGACACATCAACTGCGTCGATAGGCTGATGCCGAGGCGTGCTCCCTCGCCCACGTAGGATGTCGTCGACTCGGACAAGGCCGAAATTGCGAAAGAGTGAGCTATGGTCGTGGTTTCGTACAGTGCCATTTGTGACGGATACTGTCCCATTGCCAGGTTTTCCTTGAAGTTCCAACGGATCGTGCAAGACGAACAGGAGGCGAATTTCATTTCTTGCCTTCATGCCGGAAAGCTGAACATCATCCCATGGTAAGGATCGGGCGGGCTTGAATGAATCTTATCAACTCATGAAATTATCCAAACAGGCCAGTCATTGAGTCAGGGGAATTTTATAGACTATTCCACGCGTTGAAGCGACAGTTGGATAAGCAAGTAGTCACTCATCGATCGGCGGGGGAGTTTTTACACACGATGAAGACGTTGATGGCTAAGTTGAAGGTGAGTGTGATTTCCTACAAGATAGTGCGTGTCGTGTCTTGCTCACTCCTGTTC
>JBBPRB010001243.1:0-10074 GCA_038092815.1 Hortiboletus rubellus | reverse complement strand
GTCGACGTTTGCTCCGACATCAAGGCGAGCATGCTCTACAGGAACAGGCCTGCTTCAAATCAACCCACTGCTCCCTCTTTCTCTCTCTCAGCATCTCCCTTTTATCCTCGTCACTATCCCCCTCATATCGCTGCCATCAGGTCCGCAGAACTCGACAAGAGACGCCAGGCATACCTCCGTGACCCAGCATCCGAGAGAATGCGATCCATGCGCGCCGCCCTACCCATCTACACCCGTTCCAACGAACTTCTCTCCCACATCTCCAATAACGACGTCACTATCTGCATGGCGGCCACCGGTTCCGGCAAGACCACCCAGGTCCCCCAGCTTATCCTAGACGACTATATTGACCGCGGTCAAGGCGCACACTGCAACATCATTTGTACCCAGCCTCGTCGGCTCGCAGCACTCAGTGTCGCCGACCGCGTCGCAAAGGAGCGTGGCGAGCTGGTCGGAAGTGGCTCAGTTGGATACAGCGTTCGGTTCGAGTCAAAACTGCCCGAAGAACATGGCTCCATCACTTTTTGTACCATCGGTGTCTTGCTCAGACGTCTCCAGTCTGCCATGTCAGATGGTGGCTTCACGGCCGCGAAACTGGACCAAGTCACTCATATTTTGGTCGATGAAGTCCACGAACGCGACGTCGACACGGATCTTCTCCTTGTCGTCCTCAAGCGCCTCATGGACGACCGCAAGGCACGCAACCTCCCTCTTAAAGTCGTGCTTATGAGTGCCACCATCGATCCACGTTTGTTCCAAGAGTATTTTCCTGACGCTGCTGGCGACAAGGCTACCGTAATCGAAATCCCCGGTCGTACCTTTCCTGTCGCGAGACTTTTCTTGGAGGACTTTATCGGTGACATGAAGGCCCAACACCAGCTTGGCTGGGTGTTCGGTGACGAATCTGTCTCCAGGTACCTCGCCCGGGAAGAAGCGTATGCCCAGCAAAATCAAACCGCTGTTCCGTCCTTTCCATCATCATCCTCTCACCAACCCCTGTCCACCGACGACGAATTAGAACTCCCTGCTCCTCTTGTAGCTGCTACTGTCTCACACGTCCTCCAACTGTCCAATTCCGGTCACGTCCTCATATTTCTACCGGGATGGGAAGAGATCTCATCCGTGCAACGACACTTGTTGGGCGGCAGGCTTCCGCTTGATTTCGGCGATCAATCAAAATACAGTATCCACGTCCTACACTCGACAATACCCCTTGCCGAACAGCAAGTCATTTTTGACCCCCCTCCCAAGGGCGTTCGTCGTGTCATCCTAGCGACGAACATTGCCGAGACCTCGGTCACGATTCCAGACGTTGTCTACGTCATCGACACTGCCAAAATCAAGGAGTTGAGGTTCGACCCCGACCGACATATATCCTCCCTCGTCTCGGCATGGGTTGGCTCATCGAATCTCAACCAGAGGGTCGGACGCGCAGGCAGGCATCGCCCTGGAGAGTACTTTGGTCTCCTGAGCAAGACTCGCGCCGCAAACCTGCTTCCACATCAAACCGTCGAGATGAAGCGTGTAGACCTGAGCAATGTCGTTATGCATGTCAAGGCCTTGAGCTTCCCCGGAATGGAGGTCGAGGAAGTTCTCGCAGCCACAATCGAACCACCTGCAGCCGACCGCGTCGCAGCAGCCATGAAAGCCCTGCAGATGGTAGGGGCTTTGGACCATCGGAAGAACCTGACATCGCTTGGTCGTGTCCTCCTCCAGCTCCCTGTGGATGTTCACATGGGCCGTTTGGTCCTATATGGCGTCTTCTTCCGTTGTCTCGACAAAGCGTTGACCCTAGCCGCGATCCTCTCCAACCGAGATCCCTTCTTCTCGCCTATACAGCTCAAAGCAGAGGCAGCCGCCGTCAAGGCCACATGGTCTCCGAGGGAGTTCAGATCTGATGCGTTGACGATACTGAACGCCTACGATGCGTGGCATGAAATGTACCGCAGTGGCGAACATGTGCGGGCGTCCCGGTTCTGCACTGACAACTTTCTCTCCAAGTCAACGCTGGTACTGATTACCAGAGTTCGAGGACATCTCCTGCAATCCCTATATCAGGCCGGGGTTATCGACGCAGCTGATGGAGGCTTCTATGGTCGAGCACGCAACCGCGAATGGACCGTACCCCCCGCACTCAACGCTAATGCACATTCCCTCCCTTTGCTTGCCGCTCTCGTTGCTGTTGCGACCCAACCCAAGTTTGCTGTCCGGACGGGTGAAATGACACTGCGCACCCAGCACGACAAGGTCTGGTTTTTCGTTATCATGGTGTCCTGTCTGCTGATCGGATCTCATAGATGACCTTCATTCATCCAAGTAGCGTGAACCATCGCAAACACATCAGATCATCTGAAGATGACACTTCGCTGCTTCAGGGAGAAAAGCAAATATATGCCTACGGGGAGAAACGGCAGAACCTCACCATCGCAGGCCAGACCCCGCAAATGTACCTCATTAACACGACACGTCTTGATCCCATGACCTATCTGTTATTTGGTGCAAACGATATTCAAGTCACTGAACGCGGACTTGAATGTGATGAATGGTTACCCATCGCGGGAAACTTGGATGTTCTGGATGATATCCAGTACTTGAAGACCATGATGGAGGCCTGCATGTTGCGCGTATTCGAGGGTATTCACATGAGTAAAATGCGCACTGGATCTCACTTCGCAGGCATGCCTGCACGAGAGGACGAGGCGGGTGAAGAAATGCTGAGCGACGACCTTTCTCTGTCTACACGGGAATTATCAGATCTAGATTCAATCACGCGGGACATCGTGCAGATATTGAATCGCTATAGTCACGAGCGGATGTCCACGCAGTCAGCGGCCAGTTCTCGGAATGCGACGCCAATGGCATCCCCCGCATTCTCCACCAGCAGATTACCGGGATCGAGATCGGGATATTCAACACCATTCGGTGTTGGTTCCGCATACAACTCACGACCTGGCACCCCAAGTCGGCTCTCGCGTAGCTTTTATTCATGATTAGACTGGCGTCGCGGACAGTATTCATTATAGACTCACATTCCCACCTCATCCAAGTCTGCCATGTACTCTAATTTCTAATCTGTGCTGGGATCTAATAAATCGCGGTGCTTGAGTACATACTTTGAGTTGTTGAGTTGTTGAACTCCATAACGTACATCTTTCACATATTTAAGCGCGGCGCGCCCTGAGTACGAGTGATCGGCTGAACCCCCCAAATTGCCCACGTTGAACACACTCGTAACTTGCTCGTAACTGAGGACAAGCTAATACCAGCCCCTTGAAAGCCCACCACGCTAACCCCTCGCAAATCCGTCTAACGAGTCACCCTAACCCTACAAGAATGGCTGCCAATATGCGTGGTTTAACCCAGGCGAGTCTCGTCCCTGCCAATGCGGTTTCCGTCTGATGCCATCTCAGTTCATCGCGGACATTCGTGGGGCACGCGTGCGCGAATTAGAAGAGAAGAGGATAAACAAAGAGATGGCGAATATTCGCAAGAAGTTCAAAGGTTTTGCCTCTCCCCGCTCCGTCGTGTCCCCCAAGGCTTACAAGGTATTCCCAGACGGAAACCTTGACGGTTATCAGAAGAAGAAGTAAGCTGAGAAGCATCACCGTCCATTCCACGTTCAATCTGAATTTGCGCGTCGCCAGGTATGTTGCGAAGATCATCTTCACATACATACTGGGCTACAAGGTCGACGTGGGACACATGGAGGCCGTCAACCTCATATCGAGCTCCAAGTATTCAGAAAAACAGATCGTATGGTTCCGAGCGTTCCGGTTCTGGATGGCATCTCACTATTTCGACAGGGATACCTTGCTGTCACGCTCCTCATGCACGAGAACTCGGATTTCCTTCGTTTAGTCGTGAATTCGATACGAAAGGATCTGGATGAGAATAACGAGGTCAACAATTGCCTTGCTTTGCATGCAATAGCAAACGTTGGTAGCAGCGAGATGGCAGAGGCACTTTCGGAGGATGTACATAGACTTCTCATTTCACCGTGAAGTGCATTCCCCTCTCTTCTCAAACTTGGCCACTCATCGCGGCGCAGAACTTCTCAAACGTTCGTCAAGAAGAAAGCAGCGTTGACCCTGTTGCGACTGTACCGGAAACATCCTGAAGTCATTCCTGCGGCAGAATGGGCGTTGCGCTTGGTGTCCATCATGGATGATCCAGATCTGGTACGTCTTCAAAGGAATATTTCCCCACAGATGTCTGACAGAAATCCCCAGGGCGTCGTTTTGTGCGTGACAAGTCTGGTTATGGCCCTCGCCCAAGATCATCTTGACGCCTTTGCGGTGTGTTATACCAAGGCCGTTGATCGTCTGTACCGTGTGAGTACGTTGCACTATCGTACGTTGAGGGGGCGAACTCATGTTTCCGTAGTTGGTCATTCAGCACGAGTACTCGGCAACATATGCCTACTACAAAGTTCCCACTCCCTGGTTACAAGTGAAGCTCCTACGACTTCTACAATATTATCCCCCAACAGGTACGTACCCTGTTGCTCTCACGAAACATGCTACCAACAGGATTTATAGAGGATCCCGCACTTCGCAACGCGTTGAACGGGGTACTTCAAACGGTCATGAATAACAGCGCCGAACCTTCGAGAAACGTGCAGCATAATAATGCTCAGCATGCAGTCCTTTTTGAAGCCATCGGTCTTGCCATCCACTTGGACACCAATTCACCCCTGGTAGATACAGCTGCTGTGCTCCTAGCGCGTTTCATCTCTTCCAAAGAGACAAACGTTCGGTACCTCGGCTTGGACACGATGGCTCATCTCGCAGCCCGCGCAGATTCCCTCGATCCATTGAAGAAACACCAAGGCACAATAATCCTGTCTCTTCGCGACAAGGACATCTCTGTTCGGAGACGTGCTCTAGACCTGCTCTACAGCATGTGTGACGTCGATAACTCGGAATTGATCGTCGGACAACTTCTCCGATATCTCAAGGTTGCAGACTATGCGTTGCGGGAAGAAATGGTACTCAAAATTGCCATTCTCACCGAAAAATATGCGAGTTCCTACAAATGGTATGTCGACACCATATTGCAGCTCATCAGCGCTGCTGGCGACCATGTCGGAGACGAAGTTTGGTATCGAGTGGTGCAGATTGTTACCAACACAGAGGATCTTCAAGAGTATGCTGCAAGAGTTGTCTTTGAGCATCTCAAAACACCTGCCGTGCACGAAAGTCTGGTCAAAGTGGGAGGTATGATACTCCTCTTGCGACCGCGTCGTGACCCTGATTGTCTGTGTTACAGGTTATATCTTGGGCGAATATGGGCATCTCATTGCAAACGAACCGGGCTACAGCCCCACGGAACAATTTCAAGTACTGCACTCGAAATCGCAATTCTGCATAGCCGCCACACGTTCTCTACTCCTCTCTACTTATATCAAATGGGTCAATGTCTTCCCAGAACTCAAGCCTCAACTTGTCAACATCTTCGAACGTTATAGGCATGTTCTAGATGCCGAGCTCCAACAGCGTGCCTGCGAGTTCTATACGCTCGCATCCCGATCAGACGACGACGAAGTACTGCAAAATGTTTGCGAGGAGATGCCTCCGTTCCCACCTCGAGTCAGCACATTAATGAGCCGGCTGAATCGCAAGATCGGTGATACGGAGGACAAGCGGACCTGGATACATGGAGGAAAGGAGATCAATTTCGAACGCCAGCTAACGAAAGCCCAAACGACCAAGAGCAAAGATGTCCTCCAGAACAGTTTGGCTACAGCTTCGGCTACCTCGGATACGGATGACGCGATGAACTCACTTGCTGGTCTCGATTTGTCCTCGACCAGCCATACTCCAGGGTCCGAGGCAGTCCCTCGGCTTACCATCGGGCCCGGTATCGACAAATGGCTTAACAAGCTGACGTATAGTGCAGAAGGGGTGCTTTATGAAGACGTTCAGATACAGGTTGGTGTCAAGTCGAGATTCCAGGGCCACCTTGGGCAGCTCGCCATATACTTTGGGAATAAAGTGTCCGTTCCTCTCACATCGTTCACGTCGACTATTCACATCAGCGAACCGGATGCACTCTCCGCTACATTTGCTAAAATCCCCTCGAATGTACTTGCCCCGCGCACCCAAAGCCAACAGATCTTACACGTCGAGTGCAAGAAGGTGTTCACTTCGTTCCCTGTCTTGACGGTGTCTTTCTTGGCGGGGGCCCACCAATCCATCTCAGTACGATTACCGATCACGGTTACAAAGTTTTTCGAAGGCGTCAAATTCGGGCAGGCAGACTTCTTTGAACGTTGGAAGTTGATTGGGGGGCCACCGAGGGAGTCTCAGGTTGTTTTCCCAATAGCATTGGACAACACGGGCCACATTGATCTTGCACGCAACCGACAAGTGATCGCCGGTCATCATCTAGCGATCCTGGAAGATATTGACCCCAATCCGAGCAACCTTGTTGGAGCTGGGGTTCTCCATACCTCTGTGGACGGTAAGGTTGGGTGCTTGCTTCGCCTCGAGCCAAATCGCGAAGCAAAGGTATGCTTATTTTTACTGCGTGCACGATTCGTTCAACACTAACTGGCGTACAAAAGTTGTGTCGCATCACGGTCAGGAGTACCTCGGAAAACGTAGCAGCGGAAGTACGGAAGCGCGTGGAAACTGTGCTCAAGGGAGACCCATGATGGTCGTTATGGTCACTCCAAGGAATTCCGTGCGTTAATAATATCCAAACATGTATAATACAGATATAATATATCAGCGGCGGTTTGGAAAATAGGAGAAACAACAGAGGATGGAGAGAATTTCAGTCATTGATTTGAGTTACTTGTTACAGGGGTACACCAGGGCGGCTCTGCTGGGGTGTATTATCGTCGAATCAACAGCCCGTTAAAAATGCCCTTTGCTCTTTTACCAGATTCATCAAGTGCCGCTGGTGGGACTGCATCTGCATTCCGAAGGTAGTGCACAGGAGGGGATGGGGTGTGTAGCTCAGCAGAATTGGATGTGAAGGTCGAAATCGAATCTGCCGATACCGATTTGGGCCGCAAGAAACGCGCTCGACTTAGCGTACGTGACACTCGATCATCGAGAAACGTCAGGGATTCGTGCGAAGAGATTTCGGGGACAGAGCCTCGTCGAAGGACAGGAAGGTCCTCAGGAGATGGATTAGGACTATCAGGTAGAGGATAAGAATTGGTTGGAAGAGGCTCGTCGGATGGTGAAAGAGCAGTAGAGGATTGAAAAGAATTTTGACGAACGTGACCGATAGGAGATGTGGGTGAGGGTGGAGAGTGGGTAGTCTTGTCCGGCAGGCAGGGTGGGAGGGCATCCCATCTTAGAGCGGCCGGATGGGATCCAACGGTGGCCTTCAGTCGACTGACACGTTGTAGGGCGGTTTCTTCCACTGCAAAGCATCGAGAACATAGATCGGACAAATTGTCTCTCTCGACCGAGTTGGCTTTTGAGCTGGCCGATTTTGTGCTGCGAATCAAGGATGAACTGATACACGCAAGGTGTCTCGGTATATCAAGGATGTGAGGAAGAAGGGGGACAGCCTCTCTCTCGAGAATCGGGATGGTCGACCCTCGTTGGTGTAAGGAATTCACGACTTTGTGTCGTTGATGACTGAAAGGGGGGTGACTGGAATGGGGACTGTACGTATCGTGGATCGGCGTGGAGACAACCAAAATATAATCCACCATCGCTGGGAAATTTTGCTTTAGAAAATTCATGACCCCACGCATGTATTCCTCTTTTTGCACGGTCTGAGCCATACGTTCAGATTAGTTGCGTTCGAGATACAAGGTTTGCGGCCTTACGACATTGAGGTTGGCTAAACTCTGTATGACTTTGGCAATCAGCGTGAGGCTACGCTGTACTGTAGTGCCGGGTAGTCCTGCGAGATGTAAGTATGTCTTCTAGTAGGTAGATCACGGAACTACCTGGGGTCAATCCAAACAGGTGCGGATGAAGGATAGCAGGCACGATGAAACGAAGGAAACAGAAAGCAGAGACACTCTGCAAGGGAAGCTCCCTGTTCTGGGTGTCCTGTCCGTCTTTCCTTTTGTACCGGGTCTCAACAAGCTTCCGAATATGTTCAAACAACCTGCGCATTTCACTGAACAGTAACCGAGTCAGTGAGGGAGTGGTGCGTATTTCGACAAGCACATACTGAGGGCAATCACCCCTGTGGAAATAGATGGAGTCCCATATTGTCTGGCACCACTCCACCAACAGCTCAACCCCGCGCTCGACGTCCTTGGCATTTTTGCTGCTGCGGTTCGGATCGACTTCGATAGCTATCTTTTCGGAGTAAATCTGACGAATGATTTCGCCAATGCTGGCCTCCAAAAATCCCCTCCCGTAGAAAGCCATTGTAAGTTCCATTGTCTTCGTAAATATAGTATTGCCTCGAAATAGCGTACTATGTGCTGGGGAAATCAGTTATGCGAGATAGTTTGAAAATGAGAGCCCCTCCTTACAGCTAGGGGTGCCGTCCACTTCACGATCCGCATATTCCGTGATATGCTCAACGAGGACCCCCTTAGCAATGGCAATGAACATCAGTTGTTCGGACAAGGTACGCAGTTGGAGCTTGCGCTCGAAGTCGTTCATCCACTCCAAAACATTGCGCGAATGGAGCACCTAAAGGACAAGAACAATGGGTGGCCAAGCTGACATTGGTGACAATTTGATATCTCACCGTGAGCATACCAGAGTAGCTGGAGTGGGGAAGAACAATTTCTCTGCAACAAACGTTGAGCAATTCTTGAAAGTCACATTGCACGGGCCACTCACTCATGAACCTTGAGCTTCATACGTATCTCACCGACCTGAATACCAGTTAAAGCACCACTTGACTGTATAACAGGGAACCACCCCTCCACGTCTTCACTCCTGCGGAAATTGGTGAGCGCGATGCGGATAGAACCGAGGAGTGCCGGTTTCACAAGCCGCTTCTCCTTCCATAACACGACTTCTAGAGACTCGAAAGGCGGTAAATCCGCAAAAATGAAGTTTTCGTGCCAATCTGGAGAGCCTATCCCCCTCATCACAGTTGTTCGGCCGCAGACGTTGTCATTTATACAAATTTCGCAGAACACATCCATGTCGATGGGATCAGACTCCATCCTGGAGTCTTCGCCGAGTGTCAAAGAACTTGCACTAGCGTCGGCGAAGGGCTTCTGATGACCAAGGTTCCGACCTTGCATCACAGTGAGCTCAACTTGCCGCCACATGCGATACAGTCCGCCATCTGAAGGAATATAAGGTTGACCGTATATCTCGGCCCTGGCATAGGATCGAAGGAGGACGAGCCAAGTGTTGCAAACATCTGTATCGCCAAAGTGAAGATATATCTGTTCGGAACCGGGCCCGGAACTCCATCGTTGTCCACTGTTTTTCTGGGATCAACAGGAGGGACAGATTGAAGGAAGAGGAAACTGCACCCGAGAGAGGATATTCCGATACAATTCTTACGGAGGAACAACGACGGGTCAGCGTAGCGGATGTCGGTGTGGTTGAGCATGTGCAAGTATACTGTCTGATATAGAATGGTTTCCTTTGCCAGGTGTCAGTCAAGCGGGGAGAACGTCCGATGAGCACGCCATACATCGAGATAAATATGCAAGAGGCAGTGGTCGTCTTCATCCAATACTTTGCATGTCGCCGGCCTCCACTGGACCGATCCAGGAGTGGAGCGAGTAAGCGATATCCAGCTCGATTTCTCTATAGGGCAAGGATTAGCGGGTACCGTGACTTATGGGGTGCATTGCAGACTTTTGACCCTCTTGGGGACATCCTCGACGGATTTACGGAGCTCCTTGTGATCAACTTTGCGTCGTGAAGCCGTGTGCTAAAGAGCGGTGAGACAAAGGAAAGCGTAGAATGAGAGTTGAGGCACGCCTTGCGTAGACCGAGGGCTGCTGTAGAAGGGACGCAGAGCTCGGTAGAGACGATGAACTCGCGAGGGGAGGCCATGTGAGACTCCTTGATCATGAGTGACATAGCGGAACAAGCAGATCTGGTCCGGCTCACATGCACACTGGCAGTGCAAGGCGGAGCAACTGGCAATACACTCAACGTCTTCGCTCACTCAGCG
>JBBPRB010001242.1:0-10077 GCA_038092815.1 Hortiboletus rubellus | reverse complement strand
TGTGATCGTGGTCTGAGAGGGAAACTCGATGTTGCTTGTGCTGCCGAATCCGAAACCACTAGAGCAATCTCATTGACCATCTAATCCTCGGTGATGAAGCGTGGACTCACCTCGAAGGGCTCACGATTCGCACGCATGAGCATTTTGTTTCTCTATACAACGCCCTGAAGGACCGGCGTAATGCACTAGTCTTCTCGCGCCCATCAATCGTGTCAACAAATGGTTCGTCCCGACGGTGCGATTTTAGTGCGCATGAAGTAACTGAGGCCTTGGGGCTGGAACGCTTTGGTGCCGAGTTGTCGAACTCCCGAACGCATCATTAGCGAGAAGGCCCACTGCTTGGGACGTTCATGGGCGCGAGTTCTGGGCGTCATCAGTTCCGATCATCAATATAAACTCATCGAGGCTTGCGGGGTTGAAAATGAATGGGTGAGAACCGGACATAGCCTGATGACTATCAAAGCGTACCTGCAAAGGGAATCCATGGTTCCAGGACCAGGAGATAAGAGGGAGGCGAATTTGATCCTGAAAGGCACCAACCTTGCTGGTCGGAATCTATCGACGGCTTGCCTCGTAGGGGCTCCAGGCCCGGGAAATCGGTCGATGAGTAGCCTACATTCGTCCCAGACTCCCGGGACGGATCAACTTCGGCAGAGTGGCGTACTCAGTCTGTGAAGTCACGGTGGCAAAGTTCTGGGGTTGAAACGTTGAGGTTTAGCTACCTTGCTGGGCAAAGTTTCTCCGGGGTCATAATGAAGGGCAGCACCGGCATGCGCAGGGGTCAATTGCCTTCGATCTATAATTCAAACCCCGCTCGGACCTCAGAGGAGGCAGATTTCCGAGTCGCCAAGGTGCAACAACAGTGTTCCAGCCTCGGGGCTTCTAATTGATGCGCACTAAAAACGCGCCGTCGTGCGGAATTATGGGCGCAAGAAACTACGCTAGGATTCTAGAGCGTGGGATAGAGCAACAAAATACTCATGTGCGAATCATGAGCCCTTCCGCCGGCGGAGGTGAGTCCATGCTTCATCGAGGGTCAAACAGTCAATAATGGACTTGGTGGTAAGTTCGGGTCCAGCAGCACATGAAACATCGGATCTTTCCCAGACCACGATCACAAGATGAACTAGTATGTACGTTTCGTTGCCAGCTGCTAAGAAGGCTCACAGTTGGAGTGCTCATGGCCGCGAGTTCTAGCCGTCATCGGTTCCGATCATCGATTCCTCGTCACTTACGAGAGTTGAAAACGAATGGAGTGAGAACTGGACATGTCCGCAAATTCCCGTAAGTGGGGCTGGTTCTCATGACTATCGCGTGGAGAGACCCTGGGCTGGAACATTCTGACTGGTCAACTTGTTAAACGTGCCGAGGTTGGTTTGTCCGGGACGAAGGTCTACCGATCGGCCGATCAGCTGATTACTCGCGCCTGAACCTCCTCCCCCGTTCCCCTTCAGGAAAGTAATCACTTTGATACCTGAAACATCCGCTATTCGTCGTAACGGAGATGAACACCAAATCACAACCTCCATATGGAAGCTGCAAGGAAAGTCCGCACAGCGTATTGTGCGGGCTTACTGACGGGATGAATCCGGTTGTATTTTCCGTGGCAGCTTGAGGGGGGCACGGATGACGGACATGAACGTCAGACTGGCAGCCCCAAATTCGAGCTGGAATAATGACAGGCGCAAGGCGAGGCAGGTCTGTCCTGGCCACGTAAACCCATTCGGACTCCTGTAGGGGTATATAACCCGGCTGTCGTCGACCATCACCCACATCGAATAGGATCTTAGAAAAGCCCACCAGTCAAACAAGTCTGTCTCTCCTTCGATCTTTCTGTCTGACTGTACTGAAACCTACGATGGTCAGGTATCACCATGTCTTACAGCATTGTTCTCCATATCTACCAGAAAGACCCCAGTTTTGGGTCCTTCTCCATCGTCGAGCAGACCGTTTGGTACTACGCCAACGGTGGCACTTGGTCCGAGGCCAGCGGTGCCCTCACCCTCACCATGGGCGGTAGTGGCACGTCTGGTGTCATTCGTTTCAAGTCGACCAAGGGGGAGCTTATCACGGTCGCTGTCGGGGTGCACAACTACAAGCGTTGGTGCGACGTCGTCACTGGACTCAAGCCCGAGCAGACGGCTCTGAAGATCAATGGGGAGTACTACAACAATGGGGGAAGGGACTGGGTCAGGGAGAAACAGGAGACAGAGCACACCGCCACGAGCCCTAGTGGAACGAAAGTTACAATCAAGTACACGGTTACGGAAGGTAACAACCTCGCGGCCAACATCATCATCGGATAAGTGAGTTGATTACCGTTCACACCGCCCCTTGTCCTCCAAACTGATGGTCATATCTCGCATAATAGGTGTTTCCTACTGCTTTGAGCGAAGCGAATGTGTACAGTATGTTCATTGAAAGGGGGATCTGTCAGTGTGGGCCGTTGTATCTAGGACAGAAAAGATGAGAAAAGACTATGCGTTTTCAGTGAGGATTGCGAGACTAACCGACCACGACTCCTTTGCAATATGCCTCACGAAGGCCGCGGCCGTGTCGCACCTTACGGAACGTGGAACATTTGTGGTTAAGGACTCGGAGTGTTGGCTTCGGAACCACTCGCTCACTTATGGGCATGAATTTGAGCGTCAAATAGCCGGATCCAGAGGGCACCTAATACCCAGAGATCTTACCGGCCAGAAAAAGGAAATCCACTTTGTCTTCATTTGTTGGATGGATTGGTAGCTAATCATATTCGTCAGTCCGATTTGAATTCTGAGTTCGAGGTTAGGAAGAACTCAAGAAATCCATAGCCCACAATCATTCGAGGTATGATTGACATTCACAGATAATGTTGACGTCACTGAAAGGCCATGGGAACGGAACATGTCTCCACGTTAGCTACGGATCCTCGGAGTCGTGGTGGTCGATGTGTTCACAAGATGTAAATAAAGTGTGTGATACAGTCGCAGTTGATTCTGGGCATGACGTTGGACAAACTTTCCTGTATACCGGATGAGCCGGCGTACGCATGCCAGGTGTGGCCGGAGGGACTCTGGTATGTGTGGGCTTTGTGTCAATCGTGAGCTTTTTATCGAGTAGACCCCATCACTAGCATCACTTTCAGATACACCTCCGATTCTTTTTGCCATTCCGGTCGGTGGGACGACCAGCTGCGTCTACGAGGCCCGCTAGTACTATCCCAATGAGGCAGCCCGTCACGCGTCACGGCCGATACCATGCCGCCGTTCAACGTTTTCAATTCCCTCCAACACGACTTCCCCCGTTATGCTTGTCGTACCCAAGACTCCAAATGGTCCGACTCAACAGCCCAGACTCGGACAAACACAAAGAGCCTGGCCCCGACGAGGTACCTTGCTCACATCGCGATTTGGATGCACCAACTCAACCCGTTTCTTTGACAGCCTTCCCGTCGTATTCTTCCCAAACAGAAACCATCACCAGTGCAAGCGCCCCCTCCGAGTTCCCCACCTTCAGGATTAAACCAACTAACTTTCTCGCCCTCGTCGACGAACAAGACTCTATCCGTGGCAAATCCGTCATTGATCCCTCTATCCGCATCCCGTCCTCATTTTACCACCCCTTATCGTCGCATCAGGGAGGAATATTTGTTGGCAAGCCCCACCTAGTCCGGTAACCAGACGCATCTATGAACTAAACCGTCCATTATAGAAGAATTGATTGGATGGTGTTTTAGTCGCCTTTTTTTTTGCTGACGAGCATCTCAGCGTTATCATGCTCAGGATGGCCCCACTCACTGGAGCGGAAAACAAAGCAATGTGCATGACTGGCGCTGTTTGTGCGGCGGCCAACTTATTTCCTGCTTGCTGACGATGCATTCGGGAGTGCAACAACAGTGTTCCAGCCTCCGAGTCGGGGCTTCTAGTTAATGCGCAATAAAAACGCACCGTCGTGCATTGGTTTCCAACACAATTTATGGGCACAAGAAGAGTATCCTATTATGCCGGGATTCCAGAGCATGGCATAGAGCAACAAAATGCTCATGTATACGAATCGTGAGCCCTTCGAGGTGAGTCCAGGCTTCATCAACGACGGTCAGACAGTCGGTAATGGTCTCGGTGGTAAGTTCGGATCCGGCAGCACATCGAATCTCTCGTTCAGACAGCGGTCGCAAGATGAACTAGTATGTAAGTGCAACATGGTGGGCGGTAGGAAAACAGGAGCAAATGTGTCTTCTCTCTCATCTCCACATGGACACATCTGAGCGTGGCTATCACCGTATACTAGGATTTTTTGGTGCTCGGAAATGCACTTCTGCCTGTTGATTCTGGAACCAAAGTACAAAAATGATACCCGAAACACCCGCTGTATGTCGTAACCGAGATGAATACCAGACCATTATGATATTCTCCTGAGGGAAGCTGTAAGGTAAGTCCGCGGACTAACTGACGTGATCCATTGTCAAGAATCTGGTTACTTTTTATTTTGCGTGTCAGCTCGAGGGAAGCACAGAACGGCGGACATGAACGTTTGAACGTCCGACTACAGTGAGCTCAAGCAACGAAAGGCAGGTCGGTGCTGGCTACGTAAACGCATTCGGACTCCCATAGCGGTATATAATCCCCCCTGCTGTCATTGAGCATTATTCACATCCAATACGATCTCACCAGCTAAACAAGTTGGTCTTTCCTTCACTCTTTACACCAGATTGTACTGAAACCTACGATGGTCAGGTAGTACCATGACTTACACCATTACCCTCCACATCTACCAGAAAGACCCCCATTTCGGGACCTTCTCCATCGTCGAGCAGACCGTTTGGTACTATGCCAACGGTGGCACCTGGTCCGAGGCCAGTGGCGCACTCACCCTCACCATGGGTGGTAGTGGCACTTCCGGTGTCATTCGGTTCAAATCGACCAAGGGCGATCTGGTCACCTTCGCTGTCGGGGTGCACAACTACAAGCGTTGGTGCGATATCGTTACTGGACTTAAGCCCGAGCAGACGGCTCTGAAGATCAACGGGGAGTACTACAACGACGGGCCACGGTCCCATATGCGGGAGAAACAGCTGGCGGAGTACAGCGTCAGGAGCTGCCACTGTACTGGAGCGAGTTATAAAATCAATTACACGGTCCGCGAAGGCGAGAACCTCGCGGCCGACATCATCATCGGATAAGTGAGTCGATTACCGCTCTTACCTCCCCTTGTCCGTCGAACTGATGGCCATATTTCCCATACTATACGTAGCCTGTTTTGTAACTATTCTTTCGTAATGTATAAACTCCTAGTTGTAAACAAGGTTTCTACCGAAAATTTCGGCCATACATACCTCTTGTTGCACTGTCCCTGGAAAAATCTTCACAGCAGAGTAAGATATCTTCGTGGACTTGGGAGCACTACGAAGCATGACACGCATCTTGGTACCGACGGTACTGACAACCGGCAGCATGTCGAGGACATTTCTTACAGGTGCGGTAGGCGATCTTGAAGGCCTACTAGGGCAACTTGTAGGACTTCAATTCGTCTTCATGTGCACGACCCCATGCCCATCGGGGGCCCGCCAGGCTTCATATCTAAGTCACCGGAGAGTTTATTCTACACATTTCGATTCAATGCAGTACACCGTTGGTACGACAACTGAGCGTGGCCACGATCACTTGACACTACTATTACAAACGGATACTACGGCTTTCCCATTAAATCGCTCACAACCTTCAGGCGCTTTGGCCCTTAGGGGCAGGAATGACGTGCCAGTACTGATCTGCAATTCGGCTTTCATCAATGGGTGCCAGGATGACCTGTAGAATAATTAGTGTGAGCATCGATACATCTTTGACAGACTTTGCGCACAGCGTCCTTGGTCGCAGTCCACACTGTATCGGCACTAGTGGACCCGATCCTGGCGGATGTTGGCTCGAATATTAGCGAAGAACATAACAGTAAAAGACCGATAGGTACTAACACGCACAGACCGCCCCTCAAGCAGGCAATCTTCCAGCGGGTTCCTGGATCCACGCTGGTCTGTACCACCACCTTGTCACCGTCATTTGAGCTGTACCAGTTGTCTTCCAAGACCAGTTTGAAGTTCCCGTCCTGCTCCTGGCTGACGGACCACTGCAAGGTGTTAAGGCCGAAATCAACACATCACTCTACGCATATACTAGAAAGGAAAACAAAATCGAACCCCGGGGCGTGAACGAACGCGAGCCCCGTTGGCTCTGAATGACAACCAGCGGTCTTACCACTTTCATCTGGCCGTTGGTGATGACAGGTTTCACGGCACAGTCATCATTATTATTTGCGCTAGCCTCGATCGGTTGGTCAGGATGCGGAATGCTGATGAAAAATTTCCCGTCTGCAAGACTGCTTATGGCTTGTAATGGTCAAAGTTTTCGAGTATAACGAGGATGCGGATTTCTGGGTGGATGAGGTGAGCACGAGCCTAGCCTTATATATGCGACTCCCTGCGTTACCCAATCTCGGTCAATTATTGTCCATTGTTCGAAGGAACATGGTTACAGAGAAAGTTCGAGGGTGGGGCGACCTGAGAGAAAAGGGTCGGATAACACCACGCTCCGAGTCTAGTCTTGCTCGGTACATAAATATGTTAAGTGAATGCCCGATTCAACTACCCCTCCGAGTTAGCTGAATGTCCCCTTCTTCCGTCGGGATTTCTCCATCCCGTTCTGATTCTTCGCTTCGCCCGATGTCCGCGAACACCATTGCGGACCCGCCCACACCCGGATTGCCTAGCGAAGACAAGCCGAACCCTGTGTCGATCCCGCCGCATCGTCTGCCTCGCATATCACGAGCATAAAGTGTACGAATGCTCAAGATGAAACGGGGAGTGAGCGCGAATACAGGAACGTTGCTAGCCACGAGTAGAACCGCAGTCAGCCACTTTACTGCGAGAGAAAGAAAGAGACGCTGAGCCTGGAGGTTGACCAGGCCAAAGGCCAGTGTGCTACGGCGGAATGTCATCATGAGCATGCTTTATTTCTCCAGATCTGCAGAAATAGTGTAACATACACGAAACAATAAATGATCCCCTCCCTGAGGAGCAGGTTCATATACCGGCTGAGCTGCCATTGCTTTGTTGCTTGGTACATTTGAAGTGACTGCCTCACAAACTGGATGATGACCAAAATACACGTCACGACGCCAGGAATAAGTTGTACGATGGTGGTGTCTTCAGTCCAAGAGTATAAAGCAACGGCTTCAATACAGGTTGAGGCGTTCACCAGTTGAACAGCAGGCCCTAGACAACACCAAGCAAGTGGGGAAGCGGTTCAAATCTTTAGCACTATGCATAGCATGACAATAGGCTGTACATACCCAACTCGGAGTTCCCGGAGATGGTGGTGATTATGGTAACGACGGTAGTAAAGAGGATTTCCGGGATATATATCATGAGGAGTGTGCGAAGGATCAACCTCGACCGGCCATACATTGCCCACACACGAAGTATCATCACCACTAAGTTCCCGTTGCAGTTAAGTTACAAGTTACAGAAATGATTGACATCGAAACTCACGACCAGCAGCAGCAAGAAAAAAAAGAGTCGCAAATTGGGTTAGAGTATAGATTGTATAGCCTGCAAAGTATGATATATGAGGGACACCCAAAATGTTAAGCGAAAGTACTTACACCTATTTGAACGTTCAAGTTGTCAGCCGCCCGGTATCTAAGGATGAGTAGAACAGTTCATACATCTATTGTTTTTGGATACACGTCTCAGATAAGACGATAAAATGGAAGATCACATTACCTTCGGGGATCTAAGTAGTGCATTCATGGGGGTGCCCACATCTTGGTACAAGTTAGTGATACCCACTGTGTATTTGAGTCTTTTGCGTACAGAATGGCATAGCCCTAATAACCAGTCACCAGTTCGACACAAGCGTTTTGAATGTGCATGAGATAGAGCTGACTTACACGGCACAATAACAACCAAGGTAACGAACCTACGAAGCACAATAAGCATACAACCCAAATTGAAGACTTGATACACACGAGGATAAATAGAAAGGACACCAGCGACCAGGGTTGATTCTGTGAGCTCATCAGAAATATGACATCCCGCAGATACATTGTTTGCAGACCCAGATGTATTCTATCTGAGAAGCTCATTAATCAAGGCCATGCAAGATGAAGTGGGATGTGATTACCTCGGCTGGAAAGGTGAGGACTGGATTACGATAGTAATACTTCACAATGAATCACCATTCCGGACGAATCACAAAGCAATGACTGACCATAATCGTATGTGACTGCAGTAGCGATCGCAACTGTGCTCATCATGAAATCAATCAGCTGAAAACTTTTCACGGACATACAAGACGCGTAGCCGTCCTGTTGGACATACTCGATGTCCAACACCGGAGTGGTTGCCATGAGCTCAGTATATGATGCTCGGGCGAATTCGGACCAGTAACTTGAAGAGAGGAAGAGGTAAGGGAAAATGTGCCAGTGGCGAGAGAAAGCTAGCCAAGGAAGTGACAGGAAACTCTCCTTATAAACCAAATCAAATCAACGAGGCAATGATGACTCTATGAGTGGCGACTTGAAATTCACCGGCCCCTGGGACTTGGTTCGTGGTACCGAGTCCAAGGCGAATATGATGCGCAGTAATGGACGGCTCTTGTACACATTTAGATTCAATACACTACATTGGCACGACGACACTGTGTGGTTTGGTGATCCGATGGCAATATCATTCAAGATGGTTGCTACGCTTACAGAAGAGCATATTCAACCACGAAGACGACAACTGGAGCACGGAACTACTGGCTCAACTATACTGGAGTGTACGCGACACTCATAGAGGCACTTCCCAAGGCATACTACATGACTTCGGAAGCTCTCACCGATTGGTATTCAAGATGCACCCCGGTATACACGACTGTTGCTTGCTTCACGATCGAGAAGACGCGGACTAAAGAAAGACCTCGTCTCGTCCGATATCACTTTCCGACCGAGGTGAAGGACTAATCCACAAGAACAGTCCTGTTGTTCGGACTCGAGTCTCGACGTCCGTAAACGGTCCGTTCGAGAAGTATGTTTACTTTCTGCTTGATGTCGGGTCCACAGAACACCCCCGCATGGATGTAGGGAGATTTGGTGTGCCAGTGGTGCACTTCCAGCTTGGAGCGTAACAGCGAACAACTTGAACTTCGATCCTATCCCGGTAGGACCGTCTCTGCCATCGAAGAAAAGCTCAATCGCACGAGGTTTAAATGGGTCCGCCCAAAGCTCTGACTCGGGTTTATCAGGCAGGTGCAGTGGGAGGCCGGTGCGGGATTCCAGGTAGGCGACGGCGGAGGAGCCAGGGTGTTTTGAAAGTCTGATAAGTTGGTCCTGTGTGTTGCTCGTCGAATCCGCATGGATGGCGTGGGAGCAGATCCTGCCGCATGGCAGCGCAAAAGTCGGAAAGCCTGAAAGCCTTGGCTCCGTTTGGCAGCAACCTGTGGGTGTGTACCTCCGGTCGGCGTCTCATCCCCAGGTGTATCAAGCGTTCCAGTCGAGCTGGAAGCCTCCCACCTCCTCACTTGTATGTATACCCCGCCCCTGGCTCGCGCCTGGCCTGGCCAACTTCCCCAGTAGGGCGTAAGGCTGGTACCCCACACGGTCTCGGCTGGGCGGTGGTTGGGGTAGCGGTACCTCCCTGACGAAAGCTTTCGCAGGCTCGAAACCGCGCCCCTCTTTCGTCCTTGCCCATACTGTACACCCTCGTGGTGGCCCCACCCTAATCCTCGGAGAGGAGTGTCTGACGGGTGGGCATACGATTTCGGCAGCCCGAGCGTCCCTCCCACGCACACAGACATGCCGTGTGCAGTATGGCCTATCGGCCACAGTCCGTTACGCTGTACTTTGCGTAGCAAGTTGGCAGCAATAGGCGAGATTCGATAACAGGAGGATCCGAAAGATAACAACTGATCTCATGTTTTTTTACCTCAAACCAAATCGGTGAGGACTATAAGTCAGACGTGATTCGCAGCGAGTCACCTCCCAAAAATCACTGTTTATTTACAACTGGGTGACAACTGAGCGTGGCTTCATTCATCTCAAACTCCTACAACGAACAGTTACAAC
>JBBPRB010001241.1:0-10084 GCA_038092815.1 Hortiboletus rubellus | reverse complement strand
CTTGATCAATTTGCCACTGGCAATTGCAAGCCATTCGCCGGGAGCTGTCGAGTGACCGGTATTCATCGTCATACCGGGAATTTGCGGCGACCAAGCAAGGTTCGTCACCTCACCACTCGCGGAATACGCCATGATTGGGTCAGTGACAACTCGCTTCTTTACATCTGGCCGAGGAGAGTTCAGCCGTGAATTTGCTGTACGAGGTGAAGTTGCCGTCTGCGTGTAACCTGCAAGATCCCATAATAACACCTGACAATCATCGCCTATAATGGGTGTTAGTCGAGTTGTTCCAATACGCAATATCGAGATGCATTACTTGCGGTGGCAAGTAGGGGCCGATCTGTGGCACTCCATCCCATGGAATTTACTTGGCTGCGGTGTCCTCTCAGCTCGATGACCGGTTGTCCTGGACTTCGCATGTCCAAGATCTGCACGTCCGTCCCATCCATGTGGAAGGTAGACATGTAGTTCGAGTCAGCAGGATTGAATGCGATGCGGAGCAGTGGGGATGTTGGGAGGCGGGTTGATTGTGTCGGAGGGGGAGCACCCTTCGGTGTAGGTGTCTCATAAAGGATGGTGGAATGCTCTAAACTCCGCAGGTCGAAAGCACGAAGGCTCCCATCAGCACCAACGGAGACGAATATATCTGTGGATCCCGGAAGCCAAGCAACATCATAGACTTCCCGGTCGTGTGCGATAAGCTGGGTGATGGCCGTTGCGGTGTCTATATTCCAGACCGTGCACGTCGTATCAATAGATGATGTCACAACGAGACTAGGTGCCTTTTCGTTCCAGGAGAAGCTTGTCAAAGGCGCACCCGTGTTTTGGCTTTGTACCTTCGATTGCTACAGAAGGATCAGTACGAATTTTGAAGTTGGAAGGAGCAGGCCTACTCCAGATAAGGCTGTTTTCAGAGTCAAACGATGCCCACCACCACTGGGCTGTCTTCCTACATATGCGGATGATGGAGGCGGTGCGTCTCCGAAATATTCCCAAACTCTCAATGCGTCGCCGGTGGTGGCGAGTAACTCAGCAGATGGCGCCTTTCCTGACCAAGGAAAACCTCCTGCGCTCGCGGGTTGCCATTGCAAGTTCGTAGCGGGGTATCCGTGATTTGCCTCGACGAGAGTAACAAAGTCGGGGTAGTCGGTATAGTCATCTTCCACAAGAACTCGCTCGTCCTGAAGCCCGACGATTGCGATCCGATTGCGATAATCCTCTGTGAATGAGGCGATGCCGAGACGAAATGCCGAACGAGGACGAGACTGGTGGCCAGGTGCTGTGGACTTGCACCAGTCAATGGCATGGACAGGCCCTGGGTAGTGTCAGACCACCGTAAACACATGAATGCAGCTCAGCTCACAAGGTGCTTCGTACTGAAGCAGGGTCGTCTGGGTCATGAGGCCTTGAAGTGTGAGGTGAATGTTCGTCTACATGTGGCTGTGAAGCATCCAGTGTTTACACACTCGTGCGCCAGACTACTGAACCAAAATACAGTCACTTCTTATCACTCTCATTGGGGGACTCATCACTCAAATTGCGAATCAGAAAGCACGATTGCTCTAGGTAGCATGTTTTACATCAAAGCAACTATGTACAGGACAGCATTGTCGGAGGCGGGGCACCTGGTGTAGCAGCACAGTAGTAAAATGAGAAGCAGGGGCGGAATTGACATTTGCGAAGACTGGATGGTGCGTCGAGTCGAAGTATCGGGATGCTGATAGGAGATGGAGGGAAAGGCCGGAGGAGATAGAAGGGAAAGCTGGTAGTTGCATCGACGAGCGCTTTCGAGTTTCCGGGTGCAAAATGTCCAAGAGGAAGCATGTGAGACAATCAGCAAAATAAAGAAAGATAAGAAAAGAGCCGGTTGAGCAGGGTGATTGGTGACTTAGTCGGTGTCGACCATGGAAATTGCGCCGCATTGTTCGCAGAAGCTCCACATCGTTCTCGAACCGTCGAGGCCAGCGGAGCATGCGACACGAAGCTTGGGTATTTGCGAGCACTGAGAACTGACGAAATCAATGCATAAATGCCGAAGCCAGGATGCTGTCAAATCACTACGGTGGTGGAGCCGTGTAATTTACATACCCATGGTGCGAAAGAGTGCTGGAAGGTTGCATTAGACCAACGACCTTGGGGGATTCTGAAGGATCGAGAGCAGGCTGATGCGCACTGTATCTGGGGTAGAGAGCTAATATCACAATGGAATTGCCCATCAAGCAAGAACCTGGAAGGGAGTGGAAGCGCTCACGAGAATTGTAATCAACAGCTTCGGACAAGCCAAACGAACTGCTTGATGTGCTAGCGATGGATACAAGACGGGTGTGGTGGTTCTCAGGGAAAAATTGCTCCGAGTCAGAAGAGGAAGAGTCAGACATAGCCACATCATGGTCGGGCTCGTAGGCAGGGAACGGAACCAATTTCAGCTGTTTGACCGTCTGAGAAGCGGTAAATACGTGGGGCTCAAGAGGTCTGGAGGCAGGCAAACCTGGGGGAAGTCCTCAGAAGTATCCAAATCAAGCTTACGCTTCATAACCATGTCTGAGGACGAGGGGGAGAGACTTTACGGAGCGGGGGGACAAGTGGTCACGGAGAAATGATAGCAGGTTTGAGAAAGGAGAATCTAGCATTACCGCTCAAACTTATACGCCCCCCAGTTTGTCAGTGTTTGTCCTCTTCCGCGGAGGTTAAATTACGATCAAATTCAAAAATTTCTGTGCCGAGAGCCCGGCACCACGATATCTGGGATCGTTCACGTTGTGCCGGAACATTCCGATTGGCTGCCTTGCCCACTCCGGTAGAAAGTGTGACACACGGTACCTGTTACAAGAAATATCTGTCAGTTACTGTGACAAGGGGTATTTTTGTTGTCACGCTGCTTCGTGGCATCCTCTCGTCATGTCAGACATACCACAACTGCCAGCTTACCTGGATCCCCTTCTCGATTTTTTGGATGAACATCTCCCACCAGCGCTTTGCTCGTTCCTCACTTCATTCCTTTCGCACTCCCTCGCACTCCTCACCGCATTCATATCCCTCGTCTCGTCCCTCCTCGCATCCAAACCTTGGGAATGGGACGCACAAACTATCATACCACCGCTCGTCAGCTTTCTAGTCGCATATCTTGCGCTGGTTAGCTTGTACAGAACAACAAGCTGGATATTCAGAACCACGTTTTGGTTTATCAAATGGGGAACAATATTCGGTGCTCTGGCAGCAGGTGCAGGCTGGTACATGGGGAACCACGGTGTAAACGGAGGCCTTGTGTCGAGCTTAGGTGCCGTTCTCCTCAGTGCATTGAACGGCGATGGCCGTGATGGTGCTGGTATCCGTATGCCAGAAACAACGCCTCGCGCCTCGACACATCGCTCAAGACCATGGGAAGCCTTTGGGAATCAATGGCAGTATCGCGAGGGTAATCCGGTGCAAGCTCGGGACGGCGATGCCCAGCAAATCATATCTGACATTGTGGCGGCGGCAAATCGTGTTCTACTGGAAGGCGGGTGGTGGGACACCGCCAAAAATGTATTCACCCAAAGTGATCCGCAGAGTGGGAAGGAAGGCCGATCTGCTAAACGGCAGGACAATCGCTCGTCACGTAGATAACTCTTGCGTGTTGCTTAGCATTATGATTATGACTTCCGAAGGAGAGTATATCGTCGAGTCAAGTCTAGGACAGGCCTGCAGGACTATATAAGTATTGAGTGCAAGATCTTGGTTTTCTTCTAAGCTTTTGCTCCCTCTACATCTTGGGGGTTCGTGTAGCGATAGCTTTCAAAACGGGTTAGAATACTTCCTGGTAGTGTCAAACAGATCCCTTACTGAGCAATGCGACCTAGTTGGCCGAGGCCCGTCGCGCCGACGAAGAAGTTGACCTTGGAATATTGGTCATAGAGAACCAGAGTGTTAGGCGTGACTTACTGCGGCGAGACTGTAGTTGACTGGTATGATCACAAACGAATACCGCACCCAGATCATTCCCGTTGCTGCCAAAGCTGATACGGATCCAAGTGAGCATTACGCTGAGATTCAAGTACCTGAAAGACACACCGATATTTTGGGATACGCTGAGCTTTTCCGCTGGTCGGTTTAAGTCTTTTAGGCCTGCAGCAACCAGACACCACTTCATTACCGGCGCCCAAAAGAACACGGTCTTGGGACCTTATTTGCGAAAGTGACGAGCCAATACAGTTTAATGAGTATGAAGCAGGGAATCTCGGAATACGAACCGGCTGGGTGGTTCATGAATGCAGAGAATCGGGTGGCCCCCGCTGATGTTGCTGCGCCCGACATGCTATTCAAACAGAAAATGAAGACAAGAAAACGATTGTACACCAAGACCGTGACATATAACAAGTGTGACAGGCTTCATAAGGCGCTCCCGATCCATTTCTCAGCCAGACTCTCCCAGCATCCCGTCAACTGCATGTGTCTCCCCGGACAAGTAACCAATACTACAGCGCCTCGCTCATCGAGGGTGCGAAGACCAATCCAATCCTCTATGTACAGTGGCTGGAGCTTCATGGGCACGATAGTCTTCTTTTCCTGAACGAGCGGGCCAAGGTACTCCTGTTCTGGAAAACGGTTTGTCACGTAATGCATGTCTTGCTCTGGCGGGGCCGCGGACCCAAACCATGCACTCTCCTTTGGGACCATGGTCTCATCTTCCGCAAAGAGAACGAGGATAAGGTGTTGGAGTGAAGCAAGATTTTCAGCATAGGCTTGCTTTCTCGCAGACGGAAGGAGAACCTCGTTGTTGATATCAGCGAGGAAACTGCCCGATGACATATACAGCGACAGTTGCGCTGGATCCCTGAAGTATTGTGCCTGTCGGGTTCATGAATGGGTCTCAAATGAACGATAGGATGAAGAGACTTGTCCAACCTGTATTAGATTCTCCTGTGCCCATTCGCTGTATGCTCCAGCTCTTACAGCAAGGCGTGCGGCCTGACACAGCAAGTCAAAGGAGCCGCACAGCGGCAGGTCAGAGATACCCATATGTTGTGATCCGAAAGTAATAAGGTTGTGCACGGATGGGGTATTGTTTCTTTCCACATATGCGCGCAGAAACTGGCCACCTTGGGAGAAACCGATAGCATCAAACCCTCCGCTGAGTTCTGGAATCGAGGCAAGCTGCTCAGCGACAATGGCGAGCTGTTGATCGACACTCCCATACTGGGGGATCACTTTGTAAACCTAAGACGGTTCCTTGAGTGAATAAACCACTCACGAATCCAGCACGTTGATCTGCTTTTGCATCCCGATCGATGTAGACAGAATGGACGAATATCCCAGGGTGCATCTCCTTCACTCCGCTTTCAAACTGGACCATGCCAGGTGATACATACGTATCGCCAAGACCATGCCATACCACCAGGGGTCGAACGTCGTTGATGACAGCAGCGTAAATGAGGCTGGTCAGTGCCAGACAAGCGCTGACCAGGGCAAACATAGTGAACACTGTCTGAGATGTACGATCACATAAGCCAGCCATACTCGGCATATTGGCCCGGACTTGACGGCGCCCGACACCTCTCTCTGCTTTGTTTTGGACAATTTATTCCCTCCTCAGGCTTAGTGTCCTGCATGTGGGCGCGCATTCTTTCCTGCAACGTGAGTTTCGCTGGTCCAGCTGTGCAGCCGTTCAGTACAGCTTGCGACATCGCTGTAACTCACAGTGTCTGCTGGTCTTTCGGGGCGTCCCACCACGGTCTTACTTACAGCTCACCTCTCGAGACGTCGGAAAGCTCAATTGCCAGACCTTTTGTGAGACGTGGGTAGCTGAAATGAACGGCGGTTCAAGAAGCTTTCCGCACCGGATGGCATGGGAGCGGACCCCACAGTGGAGCCAACCACTGTGGGGTGCCGCATGGCAGTGCAGACGTCCCGATGGATCTCTTCAAGCCTTCAAGCCTTGGCTCCGTTTGGCAGCACCAGTGTACCTCCGGTCAGTGTCTCAGATCTCAGCCCCTGGTCAGATATATCAGGCGTCCCAGTCGGGCTAGAAGCCTCCCACCTCCCCACCCGTACACCCCATTCTGCAACCAGCCTACTGGAGGTTGCATGCCTCCTAGCTCGCACCAGGCTTGGCCAACTCCCAAAGTAGGGCGCAAGGCAGCTGGCAGCTGGTAGCGGTAGCCCCCTGACGAGAGCTTTCGCAGACTCGAAAGCGCGCCCATCTCGTCCCCTCTTCTGTCCCTGCCCGTACTGTACACCCTCGTGGTGGCCCGACCCTAATCCTCGGAGAGGGTGGGCATACGATTTCGGCAACCCGAGCGTTCCTCCCACGCACGCAGACATGCACCGTGGCCTATCGGCCATAGTCACACTGGCCACGGCACCCAAAAGGTGCCTTACACCCTGCCAAATGAGGAGTGCCACGTATCTACAGAGATACGAGAACTCAAAAACGGCGGCCAAATCAATGGCCCGGCTTCTCATTAAAGCCACAACCACTCAGGTCAAACACCGGTCGCCGCTTCATCAACGACACCTCCACATGGCCACCCCTGGCCTCAAACCACATCCCCTTGGCGAACAAGATAAGATTCTAGGTCCCCTTGTTGCGCCTGCCGGTCGCATTTAGGACCACTAAAAATGTGATTGCCAATGTCACAAACCGCGTTTTAGGGCGGAAGCGAATCCCTCATAAGTACTTAACTCGTGGGAACGAACTCACCAGGAAGCCCTTCCTTTTTGAGAGAACTCATGCTGTCCATCTGCCTATTTAGGCTACAGTCAGCTACGTTTGTTTAGTATCGTTACTTAAACCGGTAGTCAGCCGATCTTCCGAGTTCCCAGCGCGTTCATCACCGTTTGATGCCAGATTATCCTGACACGTCCGCGTGCATTCCAGTTCGAGTTTCAACTGTTGGTCTACTCAACACACATAATTTAGTCCAAGGAGGGAGCACAATCATTTCGTGCATTCGAGTGCGGTGATACCCGGGGAAGTAAATATATATATTGGCCACTATTTTCGGAGTCCCGCCTGGCACCTATATAATGTAAGTTGATTGTATACGGCGCCGTTCTGTCGTTAAACTGCCGCGTCCGTGAGTACTTTACTTGTGTCTCACCTGGTCTCATGCCCTCACTCATTCGTGCACTTTCGCGACGTGATGCCATTCTCATCCTCATTGGTGCGCTCTCGACGCACTTTTTCACAACTATGGCACCTCTGACCTCGCAATCCATTGTAATAACTGCTGGGTTCCATCAACATGTCAACGACGCGCCGTCTGCCGTTGACGAACGCCCACCGAATGACCAAGAAATCAGCGAATTACCTATCCCTACCCTGCCAGAATCGACTGGCGTACCGGAGGGGCAAAATGCCACGTTCGGGGACACGCACCTTTCGAAGTTGTCATCGTTACCAGAAACCACCATAGTAGAACACTCTCCTGGGTGGACACTGTTCCGTGACATCTACATGGCAAATGGCACCCTTTTGATCCTATCTTCTTCGCCATCTTTGTTCCCCGATACCAGGTACATGACATCGACCGGTCTCCCCGCAGAAAACACCCCAGAGAATAAGGCACTCCGCGAACCTACCTCATGGGATATGGATATCCTGAGTCCTAAGGAAGCGCTTCAGCGGTGGGGAAATCATTCTTCCACTCGTAGAGTTTGGTCGGTCGAGGGCAATACGGTTAGCTATAACCATATATGTTTGATGTAATTTGCTAAATGTCTTTGGTTATCAGCTCCTTGTCAATGATCCACCACAGTGTATGTTCGCACGTCGGTCTGGATTTCGTCTGAGCTGATGTTGGTCTAGTTCTAGCACACTATTATCACTTCTGCGCTGAGCTTCTGTTCGGAACTTGGTCATTTTGGACAGGCGCAGTGTATCCTGAACCTCCTCCCCCGATTCATCGTGCTATTTTTCCCCACTCGTCAAACGTAGGGTGGCGAGACAAACCAGGTTTCAATGGCTATTTCCTGCGCGCTGCTTTCCCATCTTTAACGGTAGAAGTCGATGTCGACTGGAATGATCGCGTGGCCGCCACGTCCGCTGGCAATCGCGCTTGGCACTTCCCTTACCTTTTACTTGTGGATCGGTCGGCAGCTTTCAGAGGCGAATTGTGCGGCTCGCAGAATCAGCGCGTCGCCAGTGAATCGGTTGATGCCCTCATTGCTCGTTCAAAGTTGGATAAAAATGGTTTGTGGTGGAGATCGATCAAATATGTTGTTTGGCGTTTCGCAGGCGTAACAGCAGATGGCGAGGGTTCCTTTTTCGGGAGTCGCGCGCTAGACGACAACGCACTGGCCTCAACACCGCCAGACTTTGAAGAGACCCAAAAGGTTGTGATTACTTATATCTCGCGTCAATCTTCCCGGCGCCGCTTGATCCCCGAGGACCACGAAGTGCTGGTCAAGAGCCTGGAGTCCCTTGTACAGAGTAAGAATGCTGAAACAACGAGCACTGGCAGAGAGTGGGAGTTGAACGTGGTGAAAGCCGAGACGATGACAAAAGATGAGCAAATTCAACTTGTGGCACGCACAACGGTGAGTTCGACCTGCCCGCACGCGCCTAAACTCCGCAGCCTTGTACCTAACGCGGACGCATAGATCCTACTTGGAGTACACGGCAATGGCTTATCACACCTCATTTTGATGCCGCGTACCAATGTGTCTGCTGTAATTGAGATGTTTTACCCAGGGGGCTTTGCTCATGATTATGAATGGACGACACACGCATTAGGCATGAGGCATTTCGGCGTTTGGAATGATACGTGAGTGACACTGTTCTGTTCGGCACGTCAGACAACACTAAAACAACATCAAGCTATTTCACAGCGGAGAACACACCTCGCGTGAAGTATCCAGAGGGATTTCAAGGCACCAGGATACCAGTCTACGGTCCCAATATCGCCAATATCATCGAGAAGCGAATTGCTGGAGAATTGTGATCTGATTTACATCAATTGCTACCTAATCATGGCTCTTATTTCTCTCGGGTTGCACATCTACATTCTTAGAGGGCTCGCAGTCGTTTGCGGTGTCTACAGTGGTCTTTTCATTCCCGGAGGGCATGCACGCTCCTTTAATTCATCAAAGTTGTCATGAAACAAAGTGCGAATAACGGAAAACTTACATAACATCTATGATCTGGTATCTTAGTCCACAGTTTGCAAGGTCTACTCAGTCGACGTAGGCCCTAAACACCGTCAACTTTTCAAGAGCACGAAAAGAAATAGGGACGTTTGGCCCTGCAAAAACAACGCTCCCGGATTTTAGCGCCAGAGATTTACTATCCTCCCATTCCATAAAGCCAGCCCCCTCAGTAGCGATGATAATCGATGGTCCATTAATTGCACTTTGGGTCTCCGAACCCCCTTGCGCTAGGTTTAGCGCAAGGACTGTGAAATCTGGGACGGGAGGTTTGTACGTCACGGTGGCTGAATCTGAACTTGTGGATGGCTGGATCATATGGTTGGACCAAGGGGCAGCCTTGTAGGTTAGACCAGCGAGGAGATTAGGGATGTCCTTTGGCTTCGGAGTAAGACCTGCCCGGATGACGTTATCTGAGTTGGCCATGCACTCCATGATATCTAATCATCCGTGGTGAACGCTGACGCCTGCAGGATTTCACAACAAAGCCCTACCTCCAGAAATATATGCGTGAGGTTCTCCCGCACCGAGAAAAATGGCTTGTCCGGTCTCCAACTTGACGTAGTTCAGCATAAAGGGACAGAACACTCCGACGTCTCCTGGATATTGTTCATTCAGGCAAAGGACAAGGTCCTTGATGTCACTCTGTTCGTTCTCAGCGTTGTAACGTGCCGTCAGTCGCGAAAGCTGGACCCTGACCGCGTTCGGATCGGCTTTCATGAGGGCTGAAAAGAGGCTCTGCAGTTGTTCTCGCTCGTCGGGACCCTTGGCCGAGAGAAAGCGAGTCGCGACTTGTTCTGAAACTAGCGCACGAAGCTCTGGCACACTCTCGAGGTGTGTTTTGATGTCTGGAATGGGCAAGAAACCGCACAGGCCCCTGAAATCCGTCAATGCGATCGCCATTTCGGGCTTATGGTTGTCATCTTGATTGCAGATGAGGTCGAGACATCCCCGAGAGCAA
>JBBPRB010001240.1:0-10102 GCA_038092815.1 Hortiboletus rubellus | reverse complement strand
TCGCAACTGAGGTCACATGCTCCAATTGCTTCTCTGACACTTGGCTAAGTACTTAAGGGTAAAAGAGATATTAAGAAAATGGTTGGCTATGTACTAGTAGGTAGTAATAAAAGTATGTTGGGAGAAAACATTTTGTTTCTCCACAACCTGTGAGTGAACAAATAAGGGAAAATAGGGGTACATACTAGACACTATGGTCCATATGTCCCTTAATTAGCTAAGCATTTGGACCGTGGGAATCAGGTGAAAACTGAAATCTCGGGTCAAATGTGTAGCATCAGATATACAATAACTATGGATCCGCATCCAAACATTTTGGTGCAGGTCACCGGGATTTGACAACTTTCAGTAGTCCGATGGGTCCCCACCGTCTCACCACCGTCCTGATGGGATACACAAATGCCGTGCAGATCTACCAGGCTGACATCTCGTTCATTCTCCAAGACGAGATTCCTCAATATACCTACCTGTTCATCGACGACCTCCCGGTCAAAGGAGTTGTGAGTCGCTACCAGGATCCGGATGGTACTTACAAGACCATCTCGGAAAACCCAGGGATCCACCGCTTCATATGGGAGCACTTACAGAACGTCCACCAGATACTTTAACGGTTGAAACTCATTAACATCACCGTATCCGCCAAGAAGTTCGTCCTCGCCGCACCGGATACTACTATCGTCAGCCACAAATGCACCTTCAACAGCCACATCCCCCACGACAAGAGGGTGGAGAAAATCCGCGACTGGCCGGATTGCCAGAACATTACTCAAGTACGCGGGTTCCTATGTGTGTGCGGCATTCTCTGGATTTTCATTAAGGACTTTGCGTCCATCACTCGGCCGTTGGTCAATTTGACCTGGAAAGGGGTTCCGTTCGCTTGGAAGGAGCCACACAGAGTCGCAATGCAGCGTCTAAAGGATGCGATCTGCCTCTCCCCTGTGCTGCGACGTTTGGACTATGAATCTAGACGGGAAGTGATCCTGGCTGTCGATACCTCCCTGATCGCAGTTGGGTATATTTTGTCGCAGGAAGGAGACAATGGGAAACGATATCCGAATCGCTTCGGATCATTAACCCTGACCGATGTCGAGAGCCGGTATTCCCAAGCCAAGCTCGAGCTCTACGGATTGTTCCGGGCTCTCCAGGCCGTCCAGATTTTTATCTTCGGGGTTGCTAATCTAACAGTGGAGATGGATGCCAAGTATGTGAAGGGGATGATCAATAATCCCGACCTCCAGCCAAACGTGACCATCAATTGCTGGATCGCGGGTATCCTATTATTCAATTTCCATCTCGTTCACATCCCTGCTACTCATCACACCGGAGCAGATGGACTCTCATGTCGACCGCCATCCGAGAATGACCTCCTCGAGATGGATGATTTCGAGGATTGGCTCGACAGTGCTTATTCCTTTTCAATTTCCCTACTCAACGACCGCCTTTCTTTACCCAGCAGATCCACTAACATCTCTAGGCACTCCAACCGCGCTTCACCTACCCACTATGTTTCCGTTTTTTTCTCCACACCCGAACCCGATGACGGTGACCCGGAGCTACTGCGTTCGCCAAAGGCTGTCACTAAAGATGCCCGGGTCGACCGGATTCGTGAATTTCTTGATTCCCATGTTTGCCCTTCTGACCTTACAGATACGGAGTTCACCTCCTTCGTCAATGCCGCCACCCGCTTCTTCCTCCTGAACGGATCTTTATACTGTTGGGAACCACGCAGACGTCATCAGCTCGTCGTTCCAGTCGGGCGTCGGTATGCACTCATCCGACAGGCCCATGATGACCTCGGTCACAAGGGTGTATTCTCCGTCCACACTTGCCTTCTGCTGCGTTTTTGGTGGCCCATGTTGGTCGACAATGTCAAGTGGTACACCAAAACTTGCCACGAGTGTCAGATCTGGCAGACGAAGAAGCTGCACATTCTGCCTACTGTGCCGGTTGTAGGGGGTTTATTCCACAAGGCACACATCGACACTATGGTAATGCTGCGATCCGGTGGTTACCACTTCATCGTCCAGGCCCGGTGCGCTCTTACTGCTTATCCGGAGTGGCGGATGTTGCGATCTGAGAACGCATCCGCGCTCGCATCTTTCATTTTTGAAGATATTCTCTGTCGATGGGGAGCTGTGGCTGAGCTCGTTACTGACAATGGTCCTGCATTTATACAGGCTCTCGATATACTCACCAACCGGTACGGCATCCAACACATCCGGATCTCTCCCTACAATTCCCAGGCGAATGGTGTGGTTGAACGGCGTCACTTCGATGTCCAGGAGGCCATCATCAAAAGTACCCCGGGGGGAGAGGCTCGCTGGTCATCCACAGCTCACTCTGTTTTCTGGGCAGAATGGGTAACTATTCTGAAGTCTACCGGACTTTCGCCGTACTTTATGGTGCATGGCGTTGAGCCCCTATTCCAATTTGACCTAGCAGAGGCAACCTTTCTCGTTCCCACTCCGACCACTGACCGTACTTCCAGATCCGACCTGATCTCTTGGCGTGCCCGCCAACTCCAAAAGCGGGTAGAAGATATAGATACCATCCAGGAAAGAGTACTCCTGTCGTGGTTTGCATCCATCAAACACTTCGAGGCGCAGTTCAAGAACCGGATCCGGGACCACGACTTCCAGCCGGGGAGTCTCGTCTTGGTCCAGAATACTCGGGTCGAGCAGGAGTTGAACCGAAAGACGAAGCCGAGGTACCTGGGCCCAATGGTGGTTCTTCGAAGGACTACCGGGGGTTCGTACCTGCTGGCAGAGTTGGATGGGTCGATCTCAAGGCTCAGGTATGCAGCCTTTTGGTTGCTGCCGTACTTTCCAAGGGTAAAGATCACCATCCCGGTCATGGAACTAACTGGATTGGATGACAAGGAGTTAGACGACCATGATGCTGAGGAAGCTGTCGAGTACGAGGAAGATGCAGGCGACGCAGTCCTAGATGATTAGCGCGGCAAAAGCCCGGACGATCCCATTTTCCCTTATCCGTCCATATCCGTTTCATCCCGGGTGTCGGCCGGAGCCCTCTGTTTCACCCCAGTATTCGTCTGGTGACACCTCACTCTCCAATTATTCCATGCATAGATGAATAGAAGTACTTCATCTCCATTTTTCTCATCGAACTAAAAAGAAAAACAAACAAAAGACAAAAAGACAAAAACATATCCGTTTCCCTTCCTCCGTCAATGTCTCGACGAACTCACCACATAGACATTCGTATTCTAAGGTGCAACGAGACGTGCACATATTGTTACCGGCCTTTCTTTCTAACATCCCGGTGCGATCCAGTATAGACCTTGGGTATCCGTGCAAGAATAGATGTGATAGACGTTCGAAGAAGACAAGCCGAGTACGATCTCACAACCCAGTGTCGTTTCCACCCTTATTTCTATTTCTTTTCTGTTGTTATCACCTTCTTATATTACCGTTTCACTTTTACTTAGGGGTCACACTTGGACATGGACTCGGACACGGACACGGACACGGACACGGACACGGATGCGATTGGAATTCGGCTGAAATACAAGTATACTACACGTTACAATATGTACAGAAGGACGACCGACTCGGTTAAAGCTCCTCCAAGAGCACCTCCATCTCCTCTATCTCCAACTGCTGCGAGCCGATATAGCTCTTGGCTACCTTGGCGTGGGCTTGCAGCTCGGTTAGGAATCTGAGCATGCCGTGCATCTTCGTCCGCATGGTGAGCAGGGCCAACTTCATTGTCTCGATGGCAGCGTCCCGAGCTGGATCTGAAGTCTTCACCCTCTTGCAGGGCGTCGCGTCGTCATCCTCATGGTCGGAGTCGGGCTCAGGTGACGGGAAGAACCCAAAGAAGTCGGGGACATCGGCCTCTACTCGGGAGGAGGAGGTGACTGGTGCCTTACGTGCGGGAATCACCACCCGGGCGTTATTACGGACTGAAGAGACAATTAGAACATACTTACGGATTTGAAAACCGAACTCTTATCCGGCCTCTGCTGTCCCTTCTCCTTCCCCTTTGCCTTTGGAGCCAGAACCGGCGCCTTCGCCCTTCCTGCCTTTCCCTTGGACTTCCCGCATTTTGTCTTGAGCCGGATGCAAGAGTCGCAGGTGTGACTGGGCACCCTGGTGCACATCCTACCACCTCGCTGACACGGGTCGCATGGGGGGTGGTGTGTCACCATCTTCGGGTCGGCTGGCGCTTTCGACGGCTTCGGGGCCACGACCTCGACGATCTCCTCTTCTTCGTCCTCTTCCTTGTCCATCACCACTCGGCTGGAGACACGCTAGATGGCATCAGCTTCTTGTATGTTGCATCAAAGCTCCTACTTACCTTCTGCTTCTGCCCCACACTCGACACGGATTCTTGCTCCTCGCTGGGCGACTCGGTCGTGGGCGGCTCGTCGGCTGACTCCTGAACTGGGCCGGGTCCCGCTGACTCAACCACCTGCTCTACCATGGGAACTTTCTCTTGCTCGCCGGAGCCTGCCGCCTTTGCTGCCTGGGCCAGAGCTGCCTTTGCAGCTCGTGCTGCTGTCTCCGCACGCTCCTCCTCTTCCCATTTCCAGATCGCGGCTGCGCCCAGCCACCGATGCGATAGAGTGTTCGCCTCCTGCATGCAGACGAGGAGATCGGCCTCAAGAGCAGTGTTGATGCCGTGTTCCTGGACGCGTTGGAAGGAGGTCTGGACTTTGCTCTATATTCATCATCAGTACCCGGACCTCCCGATCCAAACATGGCTTACCAAAAGCTTGTGCCACCTCGCGCACCACATCTCTTGGTCTTCCGCCAAGTCCTCCTGATCTTCGGGGACCAACTGCGACATGCCATCCAGCTGCATCTTGAGTTCCGCGACTTCCTTGAGGGCATCCGCCTTGGCGGGGTCGGCTGAGGGAGCCTTGCTGAGCACGAGGATATCTTCAAAAGGGTTGAGAGACATGGAAAATGATAAGGGAAAGAAGCGGGGAGGTATTATGAGGGGTGAACAGGTTGGTGAACGGCCACATTTTATGCGAACTCACGCTATTGTCCACAGTTTTCAAACTCAGCAGTCAACAAGGTCACGTGACTGACTGGGGACAGTCAGAATCAAAATACCCCGGGGATGTAGGAGCTGGAGGCTCTCTACATCCATATACAGAGTTTTTCCCCTTTTCCAGCACCCTCTAGATTGTCCAAGGTGTCCAGCAACGTTCCCGTCCTACCCCGTGTCCATCCAAGTGGACCTGACCTTTATAAGTACGTTTCCGCTTTCCGTTCCGTTCTTTCCGATCGTCCGTCCCAACCCGGGCACGGCCGGTTGATGACTAACATGATATAACCAGCTTGTTGCATTTCGTATGTCATTCTTACTTTATCCCGTTTCCTTATTTGTATACCCGATCACCGGCAGCACTTACTTCCGTCCGGATCGTTCCAGACCACTTTTACTTCGTTCCATGGAAGGGTCGCCGTACGCGACTACAGGGCGATTCGTACCTTTTCGTATGGTTTCTTGTCTCTTTCTACGCAACATTGTTATCCGTGACAGCGAAGATTATTTTCTTCACAGCCTTTGACCGCGCTTTTCGTAGTTACCTTATATGTACTAAGTCTTGGGAGTTGCCCAGACTATAAAATCTGTACCCTTTGTGGGAATGCAGTACCTTCTTTCCAGCTCGATTTTACGCTTCTAAGTCTTTCCCCGACCTTGTCCAAAACCCCGTCACCTTTTTCGCTCGTATCCGGTCCTCGTCCTTGACCGGAAACCTACTTCGTCTGTCCGGATCTTTATATTTCGACCGGATTCATCCAGATTTGTTGTTTTCGCCTGTGGGAAAGTCTTTGCTCACCCTTCTCACCACTAACCTACCTCAGGCCCCTTGGGACGAGTCTTATCTCGCACCACCCTGTGTCTTTGCTAGTTTTCCCTAGCTTCTTTTGGGGTTTGACACACCCTACACTGACTATCTGTTTTACAGCGGGAAGCTTCGTCGGGTCCTCGTCATCTTTCTCCTTTTCTTTTACAGAGGAGGTGGTAGTGCCAGAGGTGGACATGTTCAAAAGCTGGGTGAACACGTCCATGTACCGCGGTAGTTTCGCTAGTACAATAAGGGACTGGAGGGAGGCAGGGACCTCGTTTTGGTAGGTCTGGAGAAGGTTGAAGTGTTGTTTCAACTTCGAAAAGGCGGCCTGAGGGTGTTGGTCCTCTGGGATGACAGTGTCCATCATCGCTTTAAACTCCAAGTATTTGGAGGCGGTGGACGGGGTCGAGAACTTCGCCTCGAGGGCATTCCAGACATCCTTAGCGGAGTCCGAGTTATAGAAGGGATGGGCAAGGGCTGGGGACATCTTGAGGACCATGACACCGAGGGCCTTCTCATTGGCGGTGTGCCAGTTGTCAATGCGGGACTGGTTGAGGACCTGGTCAGACTCTCCTTCAGTGAGCTCATTGGGGCACTCGGTAGTAATTGCCCAGAAGGCGCCAAGGGTATGGAGATAGGCCTGCATAAGGGAGCGCCACTTGAGATAGTTGGGGCCAGTGAGGTCAGGGACCTTGTTGGCGTTGGAGGTATTGATCTTGGAGGACATAGTGAGAAAAGGGTTGGTCTAGGACAGAGAGACATCAGTTAACTTCCAACTAAGATAAAGAAAGAAAAGGGAAGGGGCGTAGGTACGCGCATTACGCTCTCAGAGTCCTTGGACCGGTGAGACATAGTCTCCCCTTATGTCCAGGATCCAGTCGCATATGCCCAAGCGTGAAGACGCATAGGGCGCGACTTGTTGCATGTGTTCAAGCATAAAGATGCATTGGAACACGACTTACCGCACCAGAGAGCGTAAAACGCGTCTGAGGGCGGGAGCAGGAAAAACCAAGTGATGGCAACGAGCTAGTCGCACAGCATGATCACCAGGGCTCATAACCTGTCGGAAGCATGCAGTATGCAGTTACTTGGCTTACCTGCTGTGGGTGGTAACTCAGTGATGATAGCGGTTGCTGGTCAAGAGTGAATTGGAACTCAGATGACTGAGTCCGAAGGCTATATACACTACATGAAGTGCATGTGAACTAACTACTATAAATGAACTACTACCGTGTAATACGAGTTCGTTCAACACAACAGAGGTTACCTTCTGCAGTCTTTTGTACAATCACGCATAACTGATCTTGAAATTGATGAAGATGAACATATATGCAGGTATTCTATGTCATGTGTAGAAATCAAGAGAAACGGTAATGATCACGGGTGTTTGTGGACGCCTATCACCAGTTCTCTGGAACTGAGAGGAACTCACTGCAATCAAACATGTTCCCCCCCGCAAGTTCAGTGAAGGTTGGGTGGTTGCCAGTGCTCTTTATTTGTAGGTTACAATACGCCATATGTATGAATGCTCTGTGCGGTCGAGTCAGGTTGATTTTTATACATCATACATTCTTCTTCCATTTCTACTTCGCGTTGTTGCGGGTCCAGGGGTGTGCGGAGGGCCATGGAATAGCAGCCCTGTGATGAGAAACCCCTGGATTGGGGTCCAAAATGATTGCAGTACACGCACTCCCGGGTGTATACGGACCATTTACTAGGAGCTTCCTAACTCCTAATTGGATATGCTTATCAATGCATTCGTGTTCTCCTCTCCCTCATCTTCTGACAGACTGACAGTGTCTCATTCACAGCTTGACTTGTTAATAGCTCTTGCTGCCCACTCTCACCTCTTAGCAATCATGCAAAGTGGAAATGGTGAGACAGATTGTACTTTGCTTTGCAGGCTGCTGCTTAACTGTTTTTCAGTTGAGCTTGAAAGCAATGACAATGTGCAGACTGTAACCGTATGTACGAATGCTCTGCGCGGCCGATTCAGAGTCAGGTTGATTTTTATACATCATACATTCTTTTTCCGTTTCCACTTCGCGTTGTTGCGGGTCCAGGAGTGCCCGGAGGGCCGTGGAATGACACTTTTTTTTCTGCTTGGATAGTAGGCATGCTTGGTATGTGTTTGGAAAACCGGCCCATTCATACCTGACCGACTAGTATGGTCAAGGCTCCTGTCCTTTGGCACATGCATACTGTGATTGTTGATGCTGATGGCAGGGAACCATCTGACGCTCACCTCACTTTGGTATCAAGGAATTGTAAGATAAAGGAGTGTGTTGTGTCATTATTTCATGTCAGTTGGGACATCACAAAAGGTGCAAAAATGCGATATAGCCAAACAATTGCTGACCATGTTGGAGATTTTAATTTTCCATTTTAAGCTGATTACAAGATGCTAATAGCACCCGAGCATTTCAAGAGATTATCACAAAAGAGTTGTGATCAGAATACAAATTGTAATGAGTGATGTAATTGCAATTACAATAATCATGGCAATTGCCATTGCAACATGGACTCTTTTGTCACAATGGGTTGTAATTCCGGAGGAATGATCTAATCATTTGTAATTGGATGGTAAGAAAATTGCAGTTATTATGATGTCATCAAAAGTATTACCATGTTTTGGACTGCTATACATATCATTATCATGCTATTTTGCTGTATCTCCTTGTGATTATATTGTTGTTGTTATTATTTTATTTTATTATTATGGTATTTTATTATCTTATCTTATTGCTATCTTATTATTATCGATTTACTATTTATTACTGTTTGGTTGTAGTTGATACATTATAGTACGAATCACTAGTAGTAGTCAGTAGTCACTATTATAGCTATATAATTACAAGTTCACCCCAGGATTTGAACCAATGACCTCAAGTATATTATATAAGCAACTATTACCTAGATGCAAAACCACTACGCTAACAGTCCTTCTCTACAGAGGAATCTCGGTCTTGTATGACATGATTTCTTGTCATTATAACAATTTGTGCCAAGTATTGTAACACAGTGTAGCAATGGTAGCAACAGAGAACAGAATAGATAAACAACTGCTGTAACAATGACAAGCAAGAGTAACTATTTTTCTCCCTGGGTATGAGCAGATCTCCTTGCTACTACCTGTTGGATTTAGGATTCCATATTTGGTATTACTTGCTTACTTAAGCAGTGCTTACATCAGACCATTTACCTTTAGTCTTACTTAGTGACTTACTGAGTATTCTACAGGTTATGAGCCCTGGTACTTCTCAGTGACCACAAAAGTTCACTCACTCGGGCTTGGAGAAATGCCTTACTCGACATGAGCCAAGAACGGCAAGAAATTTCTCATTCCGGACCTTGCAGCAGATGGGCAGAATTGGTCAGATTACCGTGAGAAGCTTTTTCAAGCAGCGGAAGTACAAGATTTATTTGGATTACTCAATGGGACCAAAATGAAGCCAAATGGGCCATGGGACCCATGGCGCGCAGCCACGTGAATGCACGATGACACAGAAGCACAGTATATACTTGTGACCACCACTCTGCCATCCATTTGGGACAATATCCAGTTAATAACCACTCATGACTACTTTGACTACCTAAGCAAAATATTCGACAAGCCCACTAGTCCAGCACCACGAGTGGCTGCACAGGTACCTACAATATACTGCAGGACCTGTCAGAAGTGCAGCAAGCGCAGCCACAAGGCATGCAAGTGCAAAGGAGTTGAGGTCAAGTCTAGAAGTGCCAAGGTCAAAGGTTGGCACAACAAGAAGTGTCGTGAGCTGAAACAAGAGGGTGAGAAGCCATGTGGGAGAGTTGATAAAGGTGCAGCCACAGTGAAAGGACTGGGCACAGAGACCACGGCTGAAATGACTGATGGTGGAAGCCTCACAACCCCGGTGAGCAGCCATGAACCCAGAACGGCAAGTCGGGAAGTCAACAACAAGATCATTGACATGACAAACCTGAACACGACATGCACCGAGCTATCAGAGCCAACGGATGCATCATGCAACCCACAGGACCAGCCACTCGAGGTACAAGCAGGTGGAAAGGTCAAAATGGCCAATGAATGAGCTGAAACAACAGGCAAAGAGGGTGGTGAGATGGCTGAGGTGAGTGGGCAAGTGACTGGAGCTAGGAGAGCTATTAGCGAGGGACCCACCAAGAGGTGTGCGTTAGCACGCCCGGGCACACGATGTCCTTGAGACACCCCCCCCCTAAACGGTGTCCGGGGGCCAGATTTCAGCCACTTTGGCGAAATCGCCGTTTGAC
>JBBPRB010001239.1:0-10108 GCA_038092815.1 Hortiboletus rubellus | reverse complement strand
GCCGTCATGGAATACCTCCCATCAACGCCTGTTGGCTCACTCCTGCCCCAAAGCTCCCCTGTCCAGCAGAAACATAAAGTTCCCGATTGTCGCAGTCCGAGACCACAGTGTGCCAAAACGGGCCCCCCGATGGACGTTGCAACGGGGGGGGGTTAATCGGGCTCGGTAACGAGTCGAGAAAAAGTCTGGAAGGAACACACCTCCGAGCATGTAGATGCTTCCCGCACGGCGCATACTTGGCGCAGAACGTCATGCATATATGCACATATATATCGCACAATCCCCCCCCCCCGTGCGAGACGAGCCGTGTACGCAACGCGTGCCATGGTGTACAGAATCTCCGACGCGTTCCAGGGTCAACCCGGCGAGCGACGCGGGCGGAGGGCTTGCGGTAACGTTCGTGTCAATATTGCCACTCGAGAGTCGACAGGATAACCATGTAGCCAACACTACAGGCGGCGCACGCCCACCGTGTCCCACTCTCGAGAGCTGAAACGTGCGCTTCAAAAAGGTTGGGCGACGGTTGAAAGCTAGTAGTAAACGGTGCGTCCGGTGCGCGACATCGTACGCCAGACGACGGAGGGGAGTCTGACAGTAATTCAAATTCAAATTCAAATCAAGTGACAAGCGGGGTCTGACTCGGATCATACTCTGGAGGGTGGGGGGGGGCAAAGTTGACGTATGATAAGAGCCTGTGTATCGTGAGTGAGTGGGCTGTCCGACTCCTGAATCGAGACCCTTTTTGATCGGCCCCGAATGGCACCCGATACAGTAATGGCCATGAATCCTGCACTGCGCCCTGGTTCTAGATACCGATCGATCCCGTAGGTATACTTATGTACTGTATGACGCCCCGTCAAAAAGGTCTCCGGTCCCGGTCTGAATCCAATATTTTTGCAAATCGCAAATCAAATTCATCCGCCAGACTTTTTTTAAATCGTAACCACGAGATACATCAGGTGATGGTAACGACATCATGTAGTAGGTGTCGCGATCGAAAAAAAAAAAAAGCCAGCGATTAGCCAACCAGCGAGTTTTGCTACGTGCGATCGAAAAAAGATCCATCGAGGATAGCAAAGGAAAGAAAAAGTGTCGACCAGTAAGAGGAATGGACACAGCAAAAGTTGAGAAAGAGTTTGATCCTATCCATCGAGAAAGAATAGAAAAAGAATAGACATGGACACATTAACCCCGCTTCGCGCGCTCTGGAAGCGCCGCGATCGGTCTCAACCCGGGCGCACTCACCCCAACACGCTCGAAAACATCCATCTCTTCATCGCGATTATCCCGCTTCAAACCCACTTTATCCACCTTGACACCCTTGGGCTCCCCACCCCCCCTCTGCACCAACGCCCGCTTCGAACTTGCGGGCATCAACGTCTGCGACGGATACCGCTTGAACGAAGGCCGAAAGACCTCGCCGTCACTCCCACTCCCACTTTCACCAGACCCAGTCCCATCGCTCGTCACACTTGACGCGCGCGAGCCAGGTTCGAACGTGAGGGAGGTAGAAGAACCAAACGTGAGCGAGGGCGGATGTGAACGCGAGTGTCCGTAGCCGTGCGAGTGGGAACCCGAGTGTAACCCCGACATGGACATAGAGGGTGGGATCGGCAACGAAATCGACATGCCCTGCATCGGCGGGGGTTTCACCACACCAGACGGTGCATGTGCGTGTGGTGGGTGACTGTGAGCATAGGTTTGTGGGTGGGTAAAGGCCTGCGCCAGGGAAGACGTTGAACTCGAACTCGACGGCCGACTGATTCCTTGATGATCGACTTGGTCCGCAGCAACAGACGAGGAAGGGGATCCTCCAGTGGCCCCCGTCCTTTGCATTGGCGGACTCCCGTTCAAATTCGGCCGTGTCCCTTTCCGTCTCGGCACAAGGTTCAACTTGAGTGATGCACTCCGCGCATTCACGGCCGCCTCATAACTCCTCAGATCCTCTGGATTCCCATGCACCGCCGTACGCACCGGCCCCCCACCCTCATGCCCAGCCCCAAACAACATCAACGGATGGCCATTTTCTACGGTCGGCGTCACGCTTGGCAGCGATGACACCCTCATACGCCGTCGTTGACCCGATGGGGACTGTGGCATTTGTGCGGGCGACGGTTGCGATGTCGACACATCGAGCGTAGCTGTCCCAGACCCGCTCAAGGGTGAGCGAATGTACGTCTTCCACATATCCTTGAGCTCCCGTGTAGTATCCGCCGAATCCTTGGTCAATCCGGGCGTGGGCAATGCACCGAGCGACACCCCACGGTCGCGAGCATGCTGTAGATGGGAGTGTTGCATGCGCGTCGGCATTGGCGTCGCATTGGGCGAATGAGGCAATACGCCCATACTGAGGTTGGAGAAGAATGAAGCCCCATCAGAAGAAAGACCAGCAAGGACGTTGGGATCGTCGATGGACATGAGACCAAACGCTGAGGAGAAACCGCCTTCACCGACGCGGTGCGGTTGCTGAGGCTGAGGCTCAGATGGACCAGAAAACGACGGCGCTTGAGACGTGGGCATCGAGCTAGTGCACTGATGTTGCAGGATATGCGCGTCATGGGCTTGCATCTCCTCCGAGCTGCCATCACACATCTCGTTTCCTGAGAGAGGAAGGTGCACACTCGAAGAGGAAGCGCTAGAAGGGACAGATTGCGAGGTCGCGCTGCTGCTATCGCTCAAGTCCAAAGACACCCTCCTGGGGCGGTAGCCAGAGCCAATGAAACCAGGGCCATAGAATTCAGGTGCAAACGAAGTCGGTTCCGAGGACGTCAGCGAGTGAGTCCTCGGTATGCCATTATATGGCTTGGTATCATCCACGGGAGGGTAAGTTCCGGAGTCGCCCCATGTAGGGTACCAAATACTCGGGGGTGCCTGGTGTTGCTGGGTGCCGTATATGCCCGGGAGCACCGTGGGAGAAGTATTTGGGACAGAAGGACCAGCCCGTCGGAGGAACTCGGCTTGTGCAGGGTATTTCGCAGCCAGGTCTGGTTCAGATGGCATGGAAAAGGGCAACTGGGACATGTCTGGAGTGGTCCAATTTGGATGATAAGGAGGGGCGACAGGACTAAAGGTAAACGGGGTATTGAAAATCTGGTCTGAAGCTGCGTAGGAGGCGGGGCAGACAGGTAGCGCAGACGGCGGTGGTGGTGCAAGGACAAAGTTGTCCATATGGGACGGCAGCCGCGAAGACGCAATGGTGCCAGCAAAGGAGGGCGAGGATGGCGAGCGCGGAGGGTGGTGACCGGGACCAGTCGGAGCCGTTTGCCGGTGAAATTTGACGTACGTGCAGCGACACTTGCGAGAAAGACATTTAGCTGCACGATGCAGGTGGAAAGGGGCGCCCAGGGGCAGAGGGAGAATAAGCCATCACGAGCAGATGAAGGGACAGATTTACGTACAGCATGGGTTGGAACCGTCACAGGGGAGAGCGGACTGGACGCATTGGTCGCAGGCCTGCTTGGAGGTTGTTGCGCGGGATGCGGCAGCAGAGCCCTTTCTGCGACTGCCTGTGGTGGCGTTGGGGGGCGGCTTTTCGTTGGCGTGACACTTATTAATGTGGCGGGCGAGAAGGTCGCTAGAAAGACAGGGCATCACATGAGGTGATTGAACGGGAAGGTGGAGAGTGTCGTACCTCCTTGCAAATTGATCTCCACAGTATTGGCACTTGTATGGACGATCACCAGTGTCTGGGTTGCGCTCTGATTCAGCGGGTGAGGGTGGAGCGGGAAAGTGTGGACCTACGTGATCGCATGTGGCGAGCTACATGCTGGGGACGAGTAAAGGTGGCCTGGCAGACTGGACATTTGTGATCACCGCCCATGGTGTCGTCGTCGTCGTCGTGAAGGAGCTGCTGTTGCTGTTGTCGTTGTCGTCGGCGAGAGTCGCTCGCTCGCAGTTGGTGGATCCAAACCGGTGACACAAGTTGTATATATTTACACTCGTCCATCTATTCCAACCCCAGATCTCAGATATCGGCCCTTGCCGTGCTATGATGTCACAGGTCCATTCACGGCACGTCGCCGCCGTGTCCGTCCGCCCTCTCTGCGCGCTTGCAATCCTACCCAAACGAAAAAAAAAACACCCCGACCTCGTCTCGCTCGCCCCCCGAGACACGGACAAGAGACGAGACCAGAAAAACATTTACCGAGAGTTGTCAAGACAATGAGTGTCAATGAATGACGCAATCTCATTACGTCTGTTTACGCGAGATCGTGGCGGAGATCAAACCGCTGCCACTGACGTCAGAGACAGGACAGCCAGCGTCATGCTCGCTCACCTGGGGGCAGCCACGGGCACGAACACCTCCGCTTTTGCACTGCAAGCAGGAGTCAGCGTCCCATGCAGAACCAACGTGTCGTTCTCGCGTGTCATCCGTCCCCCCGCACCGGGATCTGTCCCCAATTTCGGCAATCAAATGCGGGCCTCTCGCGAATCCATATCGAGGGGAGACAATAGAGCCCCCAAAAAACAAAGTTGTGCGCGCACCCCCGTGGCCGGAGGTGAACAGCCCCTGGCGATTCTTCCTCTGACAGGAGAACGATGACGAGAGATTTGGGCCGCAATCTCAGGGAATCACCGAAGTCCGCAGTAGCGCATCCCATATTCCATTCCAGGACCCGCAGCAATGTGACCTGATTAAGACACATTCCACCCATTGCATGAGAACTGCAGCAAGGACACGCCTGTCGAGCACAAGAGCACGACACACGGCTGCTCCCACGGAGGACGTACCAGTGAGTGTCGCCGGACTCGATTGGGGCAAATGACTGACGTGATTATGCCACCACCGTCATCGATCGCCGCTTCATCGCAGCGACAAAGGGGAGCCAATCGGAGACCATGTCCGACCAGTCCTTCCGATCGTCTCCGATCTCACACGTCATCGCACTGCGCCAAAAATGACAAACAAGCGCAAATAGCCACTCACGGCGTCAGATTGTCGACCCCGAGATAGCTCATGTCCACCGCGAGATAGTGCTTGTTGGGCAGCTTGTACGTCGCTTGGTCCACCCCCGCGTTCTCTGCGATCACGCGTTCGCCCATCTTGAACAGCGTCGCCTGTTCCATCGTGACGGCGTGCGGCACATCATCATGAGACATTCACGCACCTGCACGCTGGCACTCTCGTCCGTGGCAAACAAGTCCAGCGTAGACGTCCTCGCACGTTCAGCAACACCGAGCGCGTCCCATACAGTTCCCTTGGCATCGCGGATGTTTTTGGGGATGCCAAAGTCGAGCAGGTTCGGGTCAGTCGGGACCGGAATCGAGACTGGCGCAAAGCGATATTCGAGGTCGACAGAGGTACTGAGAACGCGATCTGAGACCTCAACGAGGGTCGTGTACTCGTCACGGACGAATCCTTCGAATGCAGATCCAGTCGACTTGAGCACTGTAGATAGGAAGTGAACATGGTCAACACAGTAGCGGGAGTTGACATACCCAACAAGTCAGCGATCCCCGCTGTCACCTTGGCGACCAACGTCTTTCCATCGGTCTTTTCGAGCTAGAGCGACAGAGGGTCAGCGTACAGAGCTGAGCATAGGCGGGAAAGGGAGGGGAACGTCCCGAGGGGCTGCGGCACCGGGTCAAGTTATATAGGGAAATGGATTCCACTTGGCTCCACGGGCTAGACCCATGGGCCAGGGTCCATGTGGAGTCGACGCGTCCCATTCCGAAACGTCGGCACCATTCACTGCCGGCTCCACTCGGAATGCCACCAAGGCCGTGTTTCACCACCAATAATTGTAGATCTGGCTCAAACCGAACAACGGGGCGCCGAAAAACTCACCGCGACCTGGACGACCCGCTTGTCATCACCATCCCGATGGAACGCGTGTGTGTGTGGTTTGTCCTGCCCGCTCACGGTGATCCGCGACCAGCGAAGTTGTTCAATGGTGATGAAGACTTTCTGGAGGTGCGCGTATTTGGAGAGGACGTGTGTGCCGAGGTGGAGGGCAAAGTGTTCGGGGACCAAAATGTAGTCCGACACTTTGGCCAGATCTAGCAAGCGCCAGTGAATAGGTGACGGAACAACGAGGAGAGAAAAGGGACGCACAATAGGTGATGTTCTTCACTGTCGACAGTCGGCGATGGTGAATCTAAATGGGTGCGAGGAAAGTAGTAAAGACGTACTGGAATCGGTGGCGACGACGACCGAGTTGTCTGCCTGGGTGTACCTAGGAAACGTAGAAATCAACACCTCGTCGTGATTGAGGACGGGAGCGGGCATGGTCGCCTGTCCCGGGCAGCAACGAATGACTACTCACGATGCATCGATGTCGCCCTCGACGAGCAAGGTGACGTTGTACTCGACAATGTAGTGCACCCCATCACTCCCGCGCTTGATGCGGAAGAGGCGTACCTTGTCTTTGCCGTAACGTGCGGTCGTGAGGACGACGTCGGTGGTGAGAGTCGACATGATTGATCGGGATCAGATGAAGTTGGCTGCTGCTGATATAGTCAAATGTGAGTCGATTGGACCAGGTACATCGGCTTGCTATAAAAACTGATCGATAACAGTACTACATCCCGTCCACCTATATCTGGTGTCGTGCGTGTTGCTTGTCCATTGGCCTGTGGCTGCCACAGGATGGTGGCCGCCAAGGAGATGACAAGCCAAGCTGCCACACCTTCCCCCCCGCCAGATCTTCTATTAGGTCATTTCCGCCAGAGCTGGCACCGATCGACTGATATGACTCAGAAAGATGAAGAATACTGGCTACCATATGGCATGTCCACCGAGTCAGAGCCCTGCCAGTTCCCGGGAAGGAAGTGATCCATTGCTCGTTCACCACGGGCACTCCAAGTTCACGAGACAAGGTTCGCCCGGAGGATCTTCCATGCTTCAAACGACAGAGAGTCAACGTGCCGCATCCGATATCAGAATCGTGCATCGATTTTTGGGTCAACTTTGGGTGCAAGGCAAAGAGTGCTCTTACGTGTTCAGGCACGCCTCGACTCGGATGACGAGAACCCGCAGCGAACATGAAAACAAAATCCACAAAGTCAGCTGTTCATATCCATTCTCATGCTGCCACCGGCCGTACGGTATCACGACCCGCAAAATAGCGCTCTTTTCTCATTCTCCCGACTCGTCGGCTTGCGGCTTCCTACAACGAAAGGCGATTCCGTCATCCCTCCTGGGAGGAAGAAAGACCAGGAAAGAGTGCCCGGGTAGGGATCCCAACGCAAACGAAGCAGAAACAACACCCAGCGCGACAAAGGGTGCCGTCTCACCCGCAAGAGAATCGAACGTTCGTTCCACATCAATTTTGCCGCATCAGCTTCAGCCCTCTCCAACATCCAACGCGACTCCACAATGCGCATACGACTCAACTGGACCAATCCCCGCTTATTGCGACGCTGCAAATGAAACCGAGTCGCTCGTACCACATTATTATTTATTATTTCTGCGAGCAGCAAACGATCGCACTACGTTGTCGTCGACTTTCTTCGGCTCGCGATTGCTAGAAGAGACTCCCAACCAGTCCCTTTGTGTTCATTTCCGCCATCCTGGAGCCCACCCTCATCATCGTACACGCAGGCTACCGAAGGTTGTTGACAACGCCGACTTGGATTTCTGGCGAGACGAAGAACGCGGTGAGTCCCAACGGGAGATCGAAACAGCGTGCCAAATGTAAGATATAGGTTACTGATACGTTCCTTCACAGTGAGACATGCACAAAATGCGGGTTAACGTCCAACATGCTACTCTCCTATTGCGATAATCAAGCACAGTGAGGTACGCCTCGGCGCCTCGGTCCAGCCCAAAGAGAAACCAACGTGGTGGGAAGGAAGATTGGTTCCCCGTGCTCCAAAGGCTTCGATGCGAAAACCGCCGTGGAACGTGCTCGGCCCAAAATGAAACGTGGCTCAAACGTAGCGTGCCCCCGTTTCAGAGATGATGCTACTTGAGATGCAAGGTATCGAGCCCTGGCCTTGGCACCCGCCCTATCCGCGCTTCGGCCTCCCAACATGTCTCAATTCCCCTCTGACGATCTAAAGGTTGACGTCAACATCGATGCCATCGACAATAGGAAGGGTGCCATCGAGATTGCTGGCGATGCTACGGATGCCATAGGTATCGACACCAAAGTGTATGCTAGGGCACTAAGGAAAGTAGATTGGCATGTCCTTCCCCTGATCTTGTTGCTGTATTCCCTCTCCTTTTCATGGGTTACGGTCAATCACATTCAAGCTATCAGGGTACTGCTGCTTCATTTGCAATGTGGAATTACGACAGGCTCAACAAGCGGAAGGACGAGTTGTGCTGTGAACATGGAATCACTGGTGATTTCAGGGAAGATGGAGACGACAGTCCGCTGTTTCGATGTGCCCTCTACTAATTTCCCGCCAGCACGCGAATCCTTTGTGGGTGGCCATCCTGCGGCTCCGTGGATCTGTAGTTTGTGACTTCTCCCTCTCTTCTAACTGTGCTGACCCCTTACTGGACATCGCACAGGTACTACTAGTGGTGTGGTAACGGCGGCATCTCACTATGTGTAACAGTGAGTGGAGCATCGGATGTATCATCGTCTCCCTTGACAAACGAAGCAGACCGGGCATTTGGTCAGTCAAAACCAATCAGCCGGATGAGGAGCAACATCGGCTCTCCGTACTCGAGGGACTCTGATGCATAAACCACCATTAAACTTCTTCGGTCCAAAACGAGCGTTGGCCTTCAAGTTGGGAACTTGACTCAACTGTGGTAGTGCACCACGTTTCAGAAAATGACGCTACCTGAGATAAAAGATGCCCAGCCATGGCATTAGAGCCCACCTCGTTCACGCGCCTTCGACCATTTGGCATGCCCCAATCCCAGGCTTCCGACGACCCAAAGCTTGGCATTGACTCCATAGATGCCATCGAGGCTCATGGTGATGTTAGGGATGCTAATAACAAAGTGCATGCCAGGGTACTAAGGAAAGTGGATTGGCATGTCCTTCCGCTTGTCACGTTTCTATACCTCCTCTGCGTTTTGTGAGTTATGGTCAAATCCCATTCCGGTTGTTGTTAATCGACGGACGTCTCACCTTTAGGAACCGCAACAACATCGGCGAGTATTGTTCTACGTCTTCAAGTTGAATGGTGTCCATCCCGCTTACGCTAGCTTTCAGGTAACGCCAAAATTGCGGGCATGTCGACAGACCTGGATCTTGTCGGACTCAGATATAACATTGTTACCGCAATCTTCTTCGTGCGGATCTACATGTCTGACGTACGACCAGGTGTGACTAAAACTCGATTAGGTTCCGTACATCCTAGGACAAGTCCCATCGTGAGTAGAGGCACCATATATCCGATACGTGATTCAAAAAAATATTCGTAGGAATGTCGTCCTAAAGCTCTTTCGACCGTCTCGATGGAGTACAGTAATCAGCTTTTATGCGTGGCTTCGAATGCTGACCCAATATGTCTGATATAGTCCCTGTACTCATGATCGCCTGCGGTCTAGTCACGACTTTGACGTGTCTCGTGAAGACCTATCCTGAACTCCTCGTGTAAGGGTCTGAAGAATAATGGACCATACTCACTGACGCTGATTTCGGTCGTGTACAGTGCTCGAGTCTTCTTTGGACTGGCAGAATCTGGCCTGTTCCCTGGCGTGACATACTATATTTCGTTATGGTATCCGCGTGATGAGCTGGCGAAGCGTATCGCAATATTCAGCTCTGCCGCAACTCTGGCGGGTGCCTTTGGCGGGTTTCTCGCGCGAGACTGTTTTTAATTCAGTGTAGCACACCACTCACGCACTCGAAAGTTATGCCATTGAAAAGATGGACAGGTTGGCAGCGCTCTTGAGCAATATGTTCTTTCGTCACTCGAGCTCACTTTTCTCCTTGCAGGATGGGTGGGCTCCATGGTTGGCAATGGATTGTGAGTCGTTTCGAAGCAGATGGAGTGTACTCATTCAAAGTTGCTAGTTCTGCTTGGAGGGAATTGGTGAGTTTCCATTATTGCTACCCCTAGATGTCGATGACCTGACCTATCCTTTCACAGCTGAGGTGCTTGTAGCACTCGCAGCCTCATTCCTCATGCATGACGTTCGTCCATATATACGTCTGGTCTTAATTCATTGCTCACTCCGGTTCAGTTCCCAGAGACAGCA
>JBBPRB010001238.1:0-10115 GCA_038092815.1 Hortiboletus rubellus | reverse complement strand
CTTTGAGATCTCTCTGAGGAGCCAGACAACGCACCACTCGTCGTCGACAGCGTCGCCAACGCGCATGCGACCCTCGAGAACATTTTTATCCTCGCCGTGGCGGGCATCTGGATCCGGCGCAACCTTGAGCTGAAAGGGGTCGCGATGCCAGAGCAAGTCAGGGAGGAGTGTTGGGACGAGATCGTGGATGCACGCCGCGAGGGACGTGCAAGAGGCGTTGTCGGCGAGGGGAGGCGGGGGGTAGAGTACATACAGCAGGGTGTCTTCAGAAATGGACGGACCCATGATCGTGCCCGCTGACTCCAAGTTGGTTGTTGCCATTCGTGGCGTGACTCGGTATGGCAGCGCACACATCCTTCAAGGACAGGACATTGATCGCGGTCATTGGCGACGAGGTACATGACCCATCCTGTCTCGCATCTGCCTGCCCACTCTCTGTACAGGACTCAATCACCGGTCTTTTGCTCGCCGGCATCGGTCACATCAACGAGCATCAGAAGAAGAACTTTCTCGTCGTCGATGCCAGTGCGCTCGCCAGTGCAACGCCCCCACCCCTTTCTTCCTAACCATTCCCTAGAGACCCAGGTATCAACCATCGAAGCAGCCTTTCAAGAGTTCACGGAACGCAAGGATGTAGCAATAATACTCATTAACCAGCATGTGCGTGCCACAACACTCTACTTCGCCAGTGTATACGTTCATGCTCATGAGGTTCATTCCAATCGATCTAGATTGCAGAGAAGATCAGACCCACGGTCGATCGGTACCACCAAGCCTTCCCTACCATCCTCGAGATCCCATCTAAGGACCACCCATACGGTACGAGGCCGTCTCACTGACTCACTTCAACTGCTCGTTGCATATACTTTTCATTCATGACACGCTTTCGCAGACCCTGAGAAGGACTCCGTCTTGAAACGCGTGCAGAAGCTTTTCGGAGAATAATGCTTGTCCCTTCAGACGTTCCATGTACCTCATCATCCACGCACACGGATGGTGCATTGACATTTCCATCATGTTTCCTCACCTATCATGCTGGCTGAGACCCTGCTGGATTTCATTGTGACAATATGCATTACACCGGTGCACGACGACTATATCCGAGCATGATGCTGATCCTGCTCCAGTGTGTTCCTCCCTAGCCCTTGATGTGGATGTACGGCACCCAGTGCGTGTATTCAGGATGAATGAAACCGCATAATAGGCTCGTTCTCGCGAACGCCTGGTGCCCGTTCGACAAATACCCTGATCGGGTTGCGACTGTCCGAGTCTGTTAACAAGTCAAATTAGGGTGTGCCGAACCGCATCAGGCGGGTCTCCGGTGGAGGTAAACAAATTACGCACTTGGTATGTCTACGAGGAGGTACCGAAGAACGAAGTATCCTTCATCGTTCTGTCATATCACACAGTCAGCATGCAATGCCCCTGTGCACCCCACCAGACGCAGACACAAGCGTGCCATTAGCATGCAATATATAGCATGGCAAGTACTCATACGGCACTTCGTATGCTCTTTTTGCGTACCATGGCTGAGTCAACAGCGGAGAAATCGTTTAACGCACCCTCACAAGATCTGCATGTACCTCCCCCTCCGTCCAAGCTGTCCCTGCACCATGGCTGCCTCCATCGTGTGATCTCCGTCCGCGAAGTCCAGAAAATAGGCTGGTTACCCCCCACCACGAGCGTTCCTCAGTTCCTTCCTGGTCCGTACTCTGTTTTTTGTTTGTTGCCACTGGGGGTATCGCAGAAGGGATAGCATCCCCTCTGAGATACTTAAACGCGCTCTTCGCCGAGTCGATAAAGGGGGATATCCCCTCCTTGACGTCCTCGAACGTCAAGGAGGCCAGCGATTCAATATAGCCAGCCCAAGAGCTGTCTTTCTCAGTTTCCATTGGGAGTGATGCCGAAGATGAACCTTGAACGTAAAAGTTCAGCAACATGTGTTCTCGGCCAGAGGAGTCAACAGCTATCTGTGATGCTACACGTCGATGGCGGTGACGCGGACGCACAGAAGAGGGTGGGTTGTTATGGAAAACGAGGGGAGCATGAAGGTACTGGACGACCTACCACCAACTAATCAACGCTCAATTCTTCATCGGGGGCGGAGGACTTACTCGGGGGGAAGTTTTGATTCGCTCACAGGCGTCGTTGTAGAGCACTGTGGGCGAGTTCTTTGAGAAGAGTTCCGAAGTAAGTGCGTAGACAAGGACGGTGGACAGTCCAGCACCGAGCAATATTACAGTCAGATTAGTGGTACGTTGAGTTGTGCGTAGCACTAAAAAATATTACCATCAGCCACACGGGCGACGTAAGGTGGTTGGGAGAGGTGGCGACTTACCCTTGCCGCCAAAACTTAGTTCTGACCATCTCTTAGCCTTCTCCCCGCGCTTCAGAGCTGCCTGTGAGATACCGAGTTGGAACGGGCCAACCGAGTCCTCCCTGCTCGAGTGAGACGTTCTCTGCTTCTGGTCGAGGGCGGAAGTGAGCAGAGAAGATGGGGGGCTTTGATCACTGGTATATGGTCTGAAGGTGACCCAGTGAGTAAGGGAAAGCTCGTCTGCTGTGAGCGACGAGCGTGCGGGTCTGCACAAAGGCTGCGCGCAACGGAGGGGCCTCGATAAGCGGGAAAGTGAGACCATAAATATCATCGGGAACGAGGTCCCCCGACCCCATTGGAGGAGGGTTTTGTCAGCAAGTACGCATGAGAATAGTTTTCCCAGGGACTTGCGTGCCACTACGATATTGTACAAACTCGTTTTGGATCACTCAAATAATTGCCGCTTGAACGTTTGATGAGAAATATATTGCTCATTCCTCACGCCCGCATGTGAATTCGCGAAGAACATTGGCGAGATCAAAAAATTCCCATTAGCCGACTCGAACGACTGACCTCGTCATTACTAGTGACGCGCTCTACCAACTGAGCTAAACGGGATGATGGTGCAGTAGTCCCGTCTGCCCTGATCAGGCTTTGAGGCTCTTCTATTGAGCCATTACACAAATCTAGTTTCCAATGGTACTCAATCGTTCCACAGTAGCCTTTTTCATCTAGCCTTGCGTGTTCAGCGGAAATTTTCGAACAGCAAGAAGTGGTGCTCACCGGTGGGCTAATTCCCTCACCTTCAAAGTACGCTAATACGAACTCCTCCGCGACCCAGTCACTTTCCACAGCACCCAGGTCCGAAAACACTAAATTCCTTGGGCGCGTTGGGTCCCCAGTGGGTGCTGTGAGGTGCACATCAAGCGCATTACCCTTAGAGAGCTTGGTATTGGGGAAGATCGATTTGAGTTTGCGGAGAGGAGACTGGACACAAACTTCCATTTCAGCGGAAATGGTTCCACGGGACTTGGCGAGTTGGAGACGTGCTGCCAGAGTACGCATAAAGCTATCACGTAGATGGGTGTACGAGGTGTGCCGCGTCGGTACTATGGACACGAGTATGTAATCAGAGTTAGGGATAGGCTCGGAATGACCTCACCGATGCGGAGGACGCATGAAGCGTTTCGGACTAGATAGTTGATTTTCTCATCAGGTGTGGCACTGATGGGGATCTGCCGCAGTGTCCTCCTGGATCAGTGTCGCTGTCCACGCTGACGCAGAGTGAAACAAACTTTGAGTTTGGGAGATGTGAGGTCAGCATAGAACCCGACGGAATAGACTTTGATACCGAGAAAAGAGACTGTGCGCACACCGACCCCCAAGAGAGAATGGGGAGGTGACGGAAACCTGGAAGGGACCCGAAGTTCCTTCGGAAACTCGACGGAGGTGGCAGGGTCGACTAGGGACGAACAAGGTTGGGGCGATTGGAGAGCGCAGATGTCGTCACATACCTACTACGTCCTTGCGCGGGGCATCGAGGTGGATGGAGGTCGCATGGTGGAACGCGAATGCTACGGAGACTAGCGAGGCGACGCCATATAGGACGGGTTTCGACCAGGAGCGCGGGCGTGCTCGAACGGAAAGGGCGCAGGCGAAGACGTGCGACATGGTCAAGTGGGGGAGGGTCACGTGCACTTGCGGCGGCTTCTCGCGCCTTGGCGAGCGAGCGAGCAGTGTCCGCAGAAGGACGCGTCAGCGGCCAGATCTGATATATATATCATAACTCCTTCGCTTCCGTCGTACGTCTTGTCCCCTCTCCTCCCATCTCTCGCTTGCTCTTATCTGAACCCGTCTCAATGGCTACCCTTGATCTGTCCCTACCCAGCATCATTGCCGACATAGGTTCTGGTAACTTGTCTATCCAAGGCGTGGAAATGGACGAGGACGATATTGACCTTCTTGATTCACCTTCTGAAGAGGCTTCACCTCTTACCCCAGACCAATTCTCCTATGAGAAACAAAGAGCCAACCTTGCCGTCTATCTCGATGCTCTGCCCTACAAGTGCGACTCTCTCCAGGAGATGCAGCAGAAGCTAGAGCATATCATAGCAAAGCTCATTATATGCGCCGAGTCCAAGAACTGGACCGTCCTCACAACCTGGGACGCAATGCTACAATGGTAAGTCTCCAACCCATTCTCTCCTCAAACATCTCATTCCGCCCAGTTGGCTGCAGTTGCGCTACCCCATGACAATCTCTACTCGTGCCAAGCTTGTTAGGTTCTATTACGAGTTATGTCTCATTCCTGGTGTGGATGTCCGTGTCATCCGGAGTTGGGCAGACATGATATCTCGCCTCCTTGGCAAGACCGGAAAACGTAGGCTTGAATCAAAGGATCTACATCTCCCGTGGCTACCCCTTTGGCACGTCCTTCACAAGGAGCTTTTTCCAAAGAAACGTCTTGGCCAAACAAAGTGTGCAACATTTGGATCCTCTGTTCTGCTTTTGTTGACATGCATTCCTAGCCGAAACCTGAACAACATCTTACTCTACGTCGCAGAGAGTTGCAAATCGTACTTCGCTGCCAATGATATCCCCAACATACTCGGCACTTTCTTGCCAATGATCACTCCCAACGTGAGCTCTGTGCCCTTTCGTCGCCTGTCACGAATACATACTGAACTCGTGTAGACGATCCTCGTCATGATTCCGGTACTGACCTCGTTCCTTCCTCCCTCTCATCCGCATCTCTACCTTCCTGTCGTCTTCAAACTTTGGGAGGCATTCAATTCTTTTTCGATGGATGATCGTTTTCTCGAATTTGCTGGAAAACTAGCGGAAGAACATGTTGCTGGCCAAGCTGGTAATTTCGGTGAAGAAGGTGGTGCGCAGTGGAAGGATGTGGGCATATGGTCCGAACAGGAATGGAATTTACTGGTCAGCAAGGGATTTGAATCCATGTGTAGGCTCCCAATCGCGTGTCTGTAACATCCACATCCCTCACATTCGTTTCCAGATGTTCCTGTAGGGAAATCTAGAGTGAGCAACTTTGACGTAACTCTTATCCATGTGACTTTGAACGTTATTGCAGCACCCCAATCTGACCTCTGCCCATGCGGACTCGGCCCACCAGGGATCCAAAATTAAGAAGACTATTAGTCGCATAAGTGAGTATGTTTGGAGGGTGCTTCACGTGCACTGACACACCGACATGGTCCTGATATAGATGCTCTCGCTAAGCTGTTCGTCTACTCCATGGCTGTTGATGGTCCCGTTCGTGGTGACTCTGCATCAACAACGCCGTCTTCCCAAAATGGACAGACAACATATCTCGCGGGTTCAAAGGCCATGGATACTTTAGACCACCTGATTACTAGCACGGAGTCGTTTTTCCATCCATCTAATCATGGTCATTGGACAGTGTTGGTGAGTAAGTCCTATGCTTCACACACCATCTTTTTTTACTTTGTTCGTAGCTCACAAGCTTCCTTCAACGCTTGACGGCTGAGTTTGCTGATCGTTGGTATGAGGAACATCTGCCTTCATGTCGCACCCCGGTAGTAAGTATTCTGTGCGGTAATTTGCGATGTTGTCGCATTGATGGATAATATCAAGACCCGTCGTCTCACGGCCGTCGTTCGTCGAGCCTTCGTCACCAGCCTCCTGACGCCTGCCTTACTTGCAATGTTTTCGAAGGACCCATTGTCCCTCGCTATGACACAAGGAGCCCTGCGCGTGATGGCACAGCTCGAGCCTACGTTGGTCATGCCAGAGCTACTTGAACGGGCCTATGGAGGGTTAGAAGTTGTCAACGAGACACACCAGACTACAGCAGTTCTCAAAATACTTTCTGGTATATCTCTCCCCTTGGTCTCCGAGAAGCTGTGGCGCCCTGGTCAAAAACATCTTCTGCCGCTCCTTGAGTTATGCGTTCCAGGCATTGATTTGGTCTGTCGTATTCTTCCCGCCTCTCGGTTTATCTTTGATGTTTTGTGTGCAGAATGACCCGAACAAGACTATATGCGCGACATCATTCATTGTCAGTGTGATTCAGCATGTTAAGATTGGCGACATTTCTATGCACCAATCCGGGTTCGCTCTATCCGGCGACGCGCCAAGCGAAGATCTCATGGAGCCCGACAACGACGAAACTCGACTTCCTGAGGGCTTTGGGATGAGCCCATTCGTTGCTCTGAGCAGGGAAGAAGAGAATGCCCTTGTCCGCGAAAGCACTTCAGGCTTTGCAGGTACATGGTCCATCTTTTTCCAAGTCCTTGAAGACTCAACGCTACAGATTGGGTGGCGTCTCTTTTCCGGCGCATTCTTGCTCTGTACGAGAATCTTCCAGAAGAAGGAGGCCGAAAGAAGACGACAGGAGGTAAGACCGAGGAGGTAGTTCTGAAGTCTATAAAGAGCATGGCCGATGTCATCTGTGTCCATCTATCTGATCAGCTCTTTGACCTCGTCCTCAACTTAGTCTACGATTACGCCACAACGAATGCGAAGTCGAACGCTGTGAGGGCATTTGGGCATCTCGTTGCATGTCTCGCGCGTGCGAGGCCTCAGCAAACAATCGACAAGTTTTTACCCTTCTGCGTCTTGCAGGTTCAGGAGGAACTGAAACACGGGGCGTCGAGCATTCGGACAACCTCAACGCACGAGAACGTGCCCTCTGACACGACCCTCCACTGGAGTGAGCATTAACTCACCATCCTCATGATTATGTGCTAAGTTGCCCAATTTCCTATCGCGTTAGACATGGCCATCCTCAGGGGATGCCTTGGGTACGGTGGCCCTGCCGTAAGTTGTGAGGAAGAAACCTTGCGATCGATCACCTGATGACAGTCCACAGCTACTCAAACATAAAGAGACAGTCATCCAGCTTCTGTCACTCTTGCTCGAGAAGACAAAGAGCGAAAGAGGGTATTCAGGAACTGCCACTTTGGTATCACGGGTGTTGCATACATTGACCACAGTTTATCCTATCAACAATCATTTCGTCGACAGTAATCAGTGGATCGATCCAGGTAGGATTTTTAGTGTTGTTTGTACAGTAACACGTGAAAAGTTTATCCTTTAAGACTTCAACAAAACCCACACTACACAGTGGGGCCATCTTGTTGAACCTAAGGACGTTAAAATCGAATGGCATGGTAAGCTGATGTAGTTGCGCCAGCTCTCTTCAAGAACTTACTTGGAGTACCTCAGTTCCAAATGCGGAAGAGGTTGATTTCGTACTTCAAATCTTAGATCGCGTTGCCTCCCCAGCACTTGACAAGCTCGAGGTCCTTGTAAACTCTTCTGATAGATGGGATAGTGTTGCCCGCAACGATTTCTGCCGGTGGGTGCTCTGGAATGGGTTGGCTGTGACCCTACTAACATCTGTGAGAACAGCTATCTGGCTTTCTCAAAGGCAGTCTGGAATGGCATGCCCACAATTTACAAGGAGGCTCCCAAAGAGGTTGTCAACTCCTGTGCCGATCCGGATGTCGATGTAGAAGGACTTATCGTCGACCAACTGGACGTCCAAGCAGGGATAGTTCTGACGGATCAACATGATCCACGATACCAACGTGTCGTGAAGCTACGGACCCAGTTCGGGAATCTTATACACCTCGCTGCCACAAAGCTGCGCCAAGACCAACACGGGGAGGACCACATCGATGCTGTGATCGCAGTGGTCAGAGCCCTCGATACGTTCTTCCTCGACTATGGGATGAGTAGAGGTGACTACATAACTTTGCAGAAGAATTTTTCCCAGTCCCGAGAGTGTGTTCCGTTCGTTTTCCGGCAGGCTGGGGGTTAATTGCCTTCTGCAGAGTGAATCGTATGTCTACGCGTCAGAGAGACAACGCACGAGTTGTTTGGGTTAAGCGAGCGCAACTCTACCATTCTAGCCGCCTGTATATGCATGCTTTGTATCGCCGGCGCTCGGAGTTGGATGATCGATTACTCAAGGACGACTTGGCGGCACTTTGTTTATCTCCGTATACTAGGGTGCGGCGGTACGTGGAGGATTATTCTTCTGAATCATCGTTTGACTTCTCCTGCAGTCTCGCACAGAATGTCCTACACAACATATGCGGCGTAAGTCGCCTTGCACCATACTCGTGCATGAACTGATAACAGAGACAGTATTACGTGCGATCTACAAGATACATCTTGCCAACAATGTTCGATTCCTTAAGCAAGGGGAACAACCCTGACCGCATGAAAGGCGCTCTTTACGTGCTTGGAAATAAGGGAACGAGTGAGCGTGCTCTATTCATTACAATTATACCTGACACTGAATTATTACATCGGAAAAGCTGCATATATTATGGCCGGTATGGTACTCAGCTGCCTGCTGTCGCTAAACTCACACCTTCGCAGATCAGAGGTTGCAAAGGCGTTACCTACTTTCTTTGCTAGAATGTCAAGAAGAAGAGAAGGTATGGATTTAATACCTCACTATACCTCGACTGACCAGGTTATTGCAAGCCTTCGGTCCAAAAGTTGGTCTCGACGAATTCCTCCGACTGCCTCGTTCACCTCAACGAAGAGGCTATCCGCACAGCTGTATTTTCTGTGGATGTCCCCAGAGTCAGTGCCGCTATCCATGATCTTGAGGGAGAACTCGACGCTCGTAATATTGACAACGAGCTGCGGAGAACTGCTCTAGCAGTAGCCCCAAAGAGGGCTCAGAAACAACTCCAGGAACATGAACGTTTGGTAAGTTTCGTGTATCGGACCAATATTATGCCATACTGATCCGCCTTTTGTTTCCCAGGTGAAATCTGTGCTTGGCATTGCTGTCCGTCCTACAACTCATGTTTGTACCTTGCCTACTGCCATGTTACCGTTTGATAATCCGTCTATCACAGTGGCGATATGTCCAAATGGCCATCACTTTCATTGTCGGACTCATGAGACGAGACTCACCAACACCGCCCGGCGTGGTGAGGTTCTTGATGGAGCAAACAATAAGCGCCCAGCCCTCGATTCGGCTCAACGCGCAGCAGTAAGGATCACACATTTTTATATATGCCGTGTTTTACATGATCATTTCTTCTAGGGGGATTGTGCGAGAGTCGCTATTCATCAAAATGAGGACCTACGCGAAGAATGATGAGGAACTCTGGCTCTGTCAATGGCGAAACCCATTATCCAGGGAAATTGCCATCAGTGATCACACCCAGTTCCTGAGCACCCTCCACAATCCTGTGGTAGGGACTAAGTAAGTGTCACCAAAAGTACTCGTTCCATGTTGACAGTTCTTCAGTGATTTTTTTGTTGACAAGTTCGAGACTGGATTTTTGACATGGGCCACGACCATCCAAGGATGCACTACACCTGGCTCTGCGCAACCTACTATCTGGGACACATCATCCACCGAGTCGCTGGCTATTATAAAAGAGTACACTTGTAAAGACTACTACTCTAAGTTGGTTGCATTGTGGAGCCAGGAAACAGACAACAATACTGGCACCTCCGACTTGCGTCCAGAAAATGTTCTGTTTGTCAAGTCTATCGGTTTGTCTTTTCATGCCAACGGTAAAGTGATGGTTAACATACGAGTTCGAACCCATAGCCAAGATGTTTGAAGATGCCACCCTGCAAGACTTGCTCGACACAGTGGAGCCCCTACTCGCCAGCACGGATAAATTCCAACAGGCTGCGGCTGCTGAAATCCTAACTGGCTTACTTCGCGGTATGTTAATTGCGACCCATACTTGCACGCACTCAAAGTGCCATAGGATCCAAGCACTGGCTCCAGCATAGCCTTAATACCCTTTGGAGTTGGTTCGTGCCTCGC
>JBBPRB010001237.1:0-10119 GCA_038092815.1 Hortiboletus rubellus | reverse complement strand
CGGTTGAACATGAAACGACGAATCTCGAAAAGAGGGCGCAAGAACGTCTATTTTGTCTGGCGAGTCAGGGACGACTGCCAATATGATCAAGGAAATACTGACCGTCCCACCGCGCAACCATTGGCCATCCATAGGTTTCAAATATGCTGAAGATTCTTCGGAGAGAACAGCAAGACTTCTGCGCATAGGGTACACAATGCTCTTTGGGACACCTGTGCTACCACTGGTGGGAGTGATGGAACAGATTAAGGGGACCGTTTCAACCACCTCATCGGGCGACGGAGGAATTACGTGGCTCGGAGGCTTCAGGGAGCCGACGAGGGTGAAAGTAGAGACAGCACGGACTCCTGGTGCAGAGGGGGGTTCCGAGGAACCAAAGAGAACGAGGTGTACATTGGCACGCTCGAGAATAGTCTGGAGGACCTCTGGTGTCCATTTTAATGAAAGGAAAACAACAGTACGTCCTGAGAGCCAGATGGCATGAGCCGCAGCAATATAATCGATTTCGAGACTAGGCAGAAAGATTAGGTACGACCGACATAACAAGATGTCGTCGAATGTACTCACCCCGTATACAGGCCAATAGGATGCCTCGTATCGTCAAGATGATGGATTTTGTCTGCGATCTGCCTGACACGCGCCCACAGTGCTGCATATGACCACTGAGCCTCTCTGCTTCTAACAGCATCCAGAAATGGGTGCTGCTTGGCAACTTCTAGAAGCGCCTCGGTGGGGGTGATTAACGAGCTGGACATTATAGTCGGGATTTACGAATGTGTAGTATACGCGAAAACGCGCAAAAAATGGACGATATAACAAATCACGGGGCCCAGCCCGGGACAAAGGTCGAAAAGAGGAGAAGCGAAGGGAGATCAACGAGAAGCCTACCTGGCCTGAGGACCGAACATTGGTTTATATAGGAGCAATCGTGGCCGTGGCTGAGCGACGCCCCTGGGGTAACCCGGACAATTCGGTGCAGACTCACAGCCTCGATGATCAGTGTTGTAACATGTACGTGTCTGCTTGGACCGTGACCCGGGACCGTATGCAATGACTGCCGGAGGCACTACAAGTAAAGTTCAAGTTGGGTGTAGTTTTAGGGCGATCATCGGAATTTGATGCGTTGCTTGGAGACCAAAATTACTTCACACCCCGGCCCGGCTGCAAAGCAGACGAGTAACGTTATCGCTTGACGTAACTCTCTCACGGCCTATGTGAAGCCCTCTCACTGGCTGATAAGCGCTCGCTTGGGTCACGCCAGCCGTGTACCTTCCACCACATTGTGTGCTGTTTGTGGCGTTCCAAATTGCTGATCGCCGGCAGTGCAAACTTTGACAAGCTGTGCAATGGCTTCACTCATGACGTAAATTGACTCGCGTCCTCCGAGTCGATCCCATATTGATTCACTGATTTTCCTAAAGGTTCCAAGTATGCTCTACAGACTACACATCATCACTGTCTTGTCATGGCGTCCAGGGATATACAATATATTGTCCGTGTTTCGCTGTTGATTGTCCCTGGCAGTTTTGACTACGAGGGGAGCTCGTCACGCGAAGGCACGAGCCCAGGCGCAGCGAACATGACAACCGCTATAAACTCGGGAAGAGCAGCAAATGGGTACCACCAATTCTCATTGTTCTGCTTTGCGAGGTCGTCGGCAGTCGCAGCGAAGAATGATTCACGAATAAGCAACAGGATGGAGATGGCGCAAAGGATGTGTATGCCGTGAGTTGCACCAAACCCTGTGTTTGATACCTGAGGCTTGTATGCGCCGTCTGGATGCGAGTTTAGCTCAATCACGAATGCAACGAAAAGAAGGCGACACTGACAAGTTGCTAAAGTACGGACGAGAAGAATCGTCTGGAACGCGACGAGAATGCAGAGGACGAGGAAGATGTAGATGGCAACCTCGCGCAGCGTATTTCCGGTGTTGATAGTGCTCTGCGCGGAGCCTGTCGCGGACTCGACGGCTCCAGTGATACCAATCGAAACGGCTGCAACCAACGCGAGGCGGAAAAAGAAAGGTCTGCGTGTGATTCGCGAAACGGGATCATCAGGAAGGGGCAAGTCGGACAGCTGACCACTGAAGTGGGATTGAGTATTACATCCGAGTTACAAAACCCAGATACTTACCGATCAAGCACGAGGGTATATGCCGAGTACAGCAGACCAAAGAAACCAGTATTGTAGATAATTTCAAACGCGACAAAAGTGTTGAGGTCCTGGCCTACTGATGCTACACCAGCCAAAACTGCCCTCAAAATGAATGCAGTAACTCGAACTGGACGGTGGCAATTTAGCGGAGAACATTCGAAAAGCGCAATAGAACTCACTTGCGCAAAAGAACGCAATGACAATGTAAACGTATGTTGGTCGAGAGATCGCTTGTCTGATGAAAAACAGAAGGAAGGGAATGTAAAGTAAAGCAAAGATCACGGCGCCAGCGACGGAATCGATGCCATATGCTTCGGCAAAGTTGTAACCAGGAGGAGCGTTGGTCATGACGGTCAGGCAGTAGTGAAAGCGATGGATGGGAGGTAATTGCAGGTCAACCGCAAAGGAGTGTTCTTTTGAGAGCTGAGCACTGCCATGACGTTGACTTACATAACTCCGCCGCCATCACAATTTTTCCACAGTATACTGATGCTGATGTGGCGGTACGCCCAGGTCCGAACTGATCAGATCCCCACCCCCTTGACGACTGCCCTGCGGGGTGCTCACGATATTAGTCAAGTGGGGGCAAGAACTGGGCACATCGGCCCGGGTGGCATTGTGGACACGAGGCTAGTAACGCCTTACTGAACTGAGCATCGTAGGATCTAATTACATTTGGAACATAGGACTTTTGGTCCGGAGGCAACAGCGCCGTTGCGGTGCCGCGAGGGCCGGAAGTGGTCGCCGCGGCGGAATGACTTCCTTCCGCTCTTGTTGGAAAACTAACCCCTGGTGGCAGCGACCACCTGGGCTATGCATTTACATTCCATCTGCGCAACTTGGAACAGGGGCACCCAGATACAGTCCTGTTTTCCCCCGACCCTCGCGTGTTCAGCCCGAGTACGACCATCAATAGGGAATTGGTCAAGGACTTCACATCGTCCTCTGAGTCGTTGTTAATACGATAGCTCTGTGCGCGTTTTGGGCTGTGCTCTTCACCCGCAACGAAATGCGGTATCCTCCGAGTCAGTCCCATGTGCCAGCACTCCGACTCGACCTCTGTGTTCAATCCCACGAATCACAGCTGCTATGACATCTAACTAATGGACGAACATGATCTCGTTTGTCATGAGGCGCTCAGCTCGCATCTTGGGCACTCGAACTTCTTCCATGTGGGTATAGTGGTCGACCGCAAACCCCTGGAATACCTGAGGCTGTACCTAGGTCGTTCTGACCAGACATCAAGGTTGCTCCTTTAGGCCCAAGAGAAAAATCATGCCCGCAATTTCTTTGGGAATAGAAGCTGTCGCAGGAGTGTTAGCCTCCTCCATCGAAACCTCAATGCGAAGGCGCGGATTCAACCATGACTGGCGATTCCTGATGATGTTGGGCACTCTGACGCCTACCGACATTTTGTGTGCAGTGTCAGACTCATCCATCTTTTTCATATATATTTTCACTTACTCGATTTGACGATCCTGCGGACGAGTTTGTCCTATAAATTGAGAGCATGGGCAGAAATATAAGAATAGTCGGATTCCTCTAGTGGCCATCTAGTGCATGTAAACCGAATGGTTTCGGGTCTGGATAAATGTCATAGTTTGGCTCGATATACTGAAATATGAAGCGACGAGGCCAATGATTTGAGACAGAAAGCGAGCGAGCGAGATTCTGAGGACGTAGTACGGAGCAGGGGTGAGCTTACGGTATAGTGGCATTCAGCAAGTCCGATTTGATTTGATCGTGAAATCTGCGATGACCACGTCTGTTTGCTGAATACGGTTATCATGCCATCCTTTGACCCAATGGTCATGGTGCCCGTGGCTGACGTAAAAGAGCCTCTATCTATCCCAGCACCCCGCGGAATTGAAAAAGAATAGTCAGAAGGGAAGGCGAGGCGTTACGGAGGAGGAATCGCCGAAGGTCATGTCACCTATGTGTGGCCCGAGGTGCGTAAAGCGAGTAAAGTGAGTTGGTACTTTCTAGTCTGGTCACCAGACTAGCTACTTTCACGGAACTTACGATAGGCATTGGGCTCTGAAGATCTAGTTGGTGGATTTCATGTGCTTTGTATGTTTGCGCGTCGATTGGCCGGCATGGTAGGTTTTTCTTTACCGCGCGCCGTCAGTTATATCCACTGGAACCGACTCAGTTGAACCAATCACCAAACCATGTGCACACCGGGATTGCACACCTGGCCCTCCGCCAGGCAGAAACGGATTGTCGCTATTTTTACAAGGGGGGCGTAACATGTCAGAGAGTAGGGAGTTGAACCGTTCGAGACGCGCGGAGAACGCGAGGGAAATCAGTTATGCTACACTGAACTTTTCGGCGACATTGAACCCGAGGAGAAACGATCACGAAGAAGGGTGTTGACACATCCGCCGTCGCCTATAGGTAGGCCGCGTCAGGATACGTAATTCCCTCATTTGTAGGTGACTATTTATACCGATCAGAGTCCAAGTGCTTCAAAAACATGGCAAGTCCCAAGATCGCACGACTGACTTGGAACTTTGACGCACGATGTTGTATATGCACGGCGGCTGCCTGAGCGAAAATGGCCTTCTCGGTAAAAAGGACTCTGTGTTGCTTCGTGGCGTCCCCGCGGGAATTCTCGCCAGGGGGTCTGCCGCGCAGTGAATATGTCTAAACATGGTGAGCATCGATTCCTTGATCTTTTCAGGTCGAATGACACGCGGAGAACGTATTCCGGTGAGGCCAACCGATAAGGATAAGGCGGATTCGGAACCAACGTGTCCCCGTTGAGTACACAGGTACAATTAATTTCGAAACTGCGGGCTATGTGGTGTTCTTATCGACAAGTTGAGTGGTTCCTTTCTTCCCTTGCTCAACCCCCAATCCGGGACTTGGGCCTTAAGCTTAAGGGGATTGTACGATGGCCATACTGGTAGTCCTTCAGCTGGATCCATTTTATTACTAGGTGCTAAAAACTTGCACTGAATGGCACAATCCCACAGCTGTGAAGGAGCTAGCTGCGGACGCCGAGCGACTGGATTCTCCCTCCTAGCCCATCATCGATTCATGTTCCACCCGCTCTTCTCTCTCCTCGCTCTGGCCACCCTCATAGGCCCCAAGCTCAGTTGTGTTTGCGCATAGTGCTAGCTGCATTCAAGTACCACTACCACCGACTGGTCTGGGGTAGTTCCTGGACGGCGGCCGAGGTGCTACTCAACTTGACAGGGCGGTCAGCAAAACCAAAGTCCAATCCCCCGCTGACACAGTGCGGAGCACTCGAAGGTCTTCCATTTGTCAATGTCCACGTCGATCATCGTGCGTTTCTACGTCTGCTTCTTTGTCTCTTTTACTGACAACGTCGTGTGTTTCGGTCATGCCACTGAACACCAGGCTAATTGTAGTTAGTACACGTACTGTTGCCAGGACACATTCGACCCAGGCGGCGACGCCCGACCAGGTATTTACTTCTTCCGCCACGCTACGAACTTTACTACTTAGTGGTCCCGCTTCATCTTGACTCTCTCCCCCCCAGATATTCACATGCAGGGTAAGCGCTCATTTATTTACCGCTAGTCTTAGCTTTAACAGTGATTCGATTTGACAGTCCTGCTGTCCTGTTATGCATTGGGGGCACGAACAGAAGTATGGTAATAGGGAAACTCTTCTACTGACCAGTACGTATAGCCCCGGTGATTCTGGCTGAATGTCGTAGGTCAGTTATTACAATACGAGTAGCGCGAAACCACACAATAGATCCCCCAAGAACGGGGTGATCAAGTCATATCTATGTGTAAGGAGTATATATAGTTTGTCACCTAGAGTTTGTCGACTTCCACGCCAGAGTCGCTAGCAGTATCGTCTGTGATCTCGGGCCTGCATGCAGCCAGGCTAAGGGCGTTCTTGTAGAAAACGATGTCCCCTTCATCCTCGACGAACTGCAACATCGATCAGTAACTCCCGAACGAGATCGAGCGTGGTAATACCTTGCACTCTTTGAAATTTCGGTACACTTCTCTCCATCCACCAGGGGCCCCATCGAGAACGATGCCAGCTTGCTTCAAACGCTGAAGAAGAGCATCAGATGCTTCCCATCTACGCGAGGGGTGTCAGTACCCAAATAATGAAGGTAATGACAGGTTCTTACGCACTGTAATGCGGGATCTTGCTAGAAACGTGGTGCAAGGCGTAAATCTCAGAGATACCATTGGTTGCGTGAGCCCCGATCCAAGCCATGATCTTGCCACAGTCACCCAAAAGGCTGCGGTCGAGCGTAGCCAAAGCACCACGAGGGAATGTAAACTCTGGGGTACGATAGTGAGGGAGAATGGAATCGGTATGTTGCAGGAATGTGATCAGGATCAGCCAGTGGTTGATCCTGAGATGATTGATGAGTAAGTGAGGATTGTAGGTATATAGACAACTCGCCATAAGTAAGGGATCAGGTAGAGGCGGAAGACATCGCAGAAACCGAATTTGTAGATGGATCCGGCGACTCCAGCCATCCACAACAAAATTCCAATATCAGATATGATGATTGAGTCATATTGGTGAGGCACAAACATAGGAGCATTCGGATTGAAGTCTGGTCGGACTCCATAGAAGTTTACGAGAAATGATGTGACACTGACGGTTGGTACTGCAGGGTATCGCTTTTGACCAGCAGCATTGCAGATCAGGTATGCTGGCCATCCCCCAAGCTACGAGAAGTATGAACATATGGTAAAAGAATTGGTGTTAAACACATACAAGATAACCAGCTGCACCGAGAGTAGCACCGATCGGAGAATCGCTAAGAGCATCCCAAAGTTCCGTTTTAACCCTGTCGCTTACATTCGATCCAAGGATGTCTTCCTTCGTTGGATCAAACGCAGGCAGACCGAGTTCGGAGCGAGTCTTGGGAACGTACGCCTGCTCTCGAGTCGTATGACCGGTCGAAGCATGATGCTGTGCATGTGTGATTCTCCACGAGTGATATGGAACACCTAATCTGGAATTTCAAATTCACGATTGTCAGTTGTGGTTGATAAACTTTGACTCAGAGAATGCTTGATGGCCACACTCATGTGCTACATCTGCAAAGACATCCTATAATGTTACTGTTTGACGACAGTTTCGTAGGCCATTCAAGCTTAGCCATGATTGGACAACAGGTGGGCAAAAAAGGGAATAAGGGTCCTTCCAAAAAAGAAATGAGCACAGCTCATCTCAATGCCCACTTCAGAAAGACCAGTTGCAAAAAGACCGGTCCAAAAACCGTACAAAGACCACAATGAGAACCAGGCTACCAGATAAAGAACAGGATCCGGGGCAAATAGATGACCTCCCGAGTGATGAAAGCGTCAAGGAGCGTAGCACTCTTGTAGATACCACCAATGACAATACAGTCCCATGCGCTGCCACGAAAGATGACGCGTCAACAGGATGGCACAGGAAGAAAGCAGACACCGTACATGTAGAGTGACGAGCGAATAGCCGAACGTTTGAAGCAGTGCACACTGCGCTGTACATTGGGACGAGGTCAGCTGATCGTGTGAAAGACCCAGGAGTAGCGCTCAACAAGTCTTTGATCGTGAATGATCACCGTCACGCCGTCCCTGGATTTAACAGTCATAGTGATCGTGATCGACGTAAGAACGCTTCCGGCCTATCCCAGCATCCCGCTGCACAAAGAAGAGTCAGAAAGGAAGGGGGAGGTGTTAGGAAGAAGGTGAGGCATTGCAACCGACTCGGAGACCATTTTATTGGGGGAGGGATGTATGCGTCGATCCGATTTGACACTCTTTGGACTAACTGGTTTGAAGGGCTACTGGAAGCGTATTTGTGCTACGTTGGGTACGACAGGTTAGCGACCGCGATTGCTATCTCTCGACAGGTGGAAGGGGTATTTTTAGCGATCGACATGAATCGAGCCTGTGGAAGTGTATAATTTGGAAAATCAGACAATGGGACCCCATGATGTTCACCTGTGGATCCCACGTCGAGTGTCTAATTAGAATCGGTGTTAGCCACTCTAAAACGAGGGCATGCGTGTGCGCTCTCACTCACCCCAGCACGTGTACTGCGTGCCCTCGCATCTCGTCCCCACCCGCGTTCCCCAAGCACCCCCCCCATGACCACCTGCAGCGTGCGCGTCGCACGTGCTCCTTTTCACGCGCGCTCGCGCATGCTGCCGCCTGCCCACCTACCCCATTCATACCCTAACTCGCTCTCACCCCCCGGCGCGCGCTCTTGCGCGTGCAAACGTCGCCCTCGTCACGCGCTCACCACCCAGTGCACTCTCGCCGCCCCAAGTGCGTCTACACACTCAGACAACGAGTCCGACTGTGTATGCACGCCTGCTCATACGTGCTTGCCTCACCCAGGTACGGGTAACGGTTTATGGAACTGCAAATCCGTTTTAGCGTTTGATCCAATGTGCGATTTCAACGTTCGAAGGAGTCAGCCTCGAGGGAACCAACTCGAAAACGAAGGAACGTACTATAACTTCAGCAACTCGTCTGCCCCTTTTTTTTTCGCAGCGCACTCTATGGATAAATCCTCTGTGTGAAACGCTGAACCGCTCCGGACGGTCACCATCTAGATCTACGGAGTACAAACGTCCCGGTAAAACCTTTCTAACAACGATTCTCAGCCGGAGTTCTTCGCCATGCGCCTGAAACATCTCTTTTAATGTCTCTGATTTCTCCAAAAGGACGTTCTCGTGAATCTTTGAACAGATGAGTATATATCAGTGGGAATCTGTCCAAACCCATGTTTTGCTGATTCAAATGGGCCATCAGCTCAGGCCCCCTTCGTTCTCTTCAACGCTCTTCGAGTTTCCGGACAACGATGGCTCCGAGCCCGCTGTAGAGTAATTCGAATGGGTTCGATAGAAGCTGAGCGTCATCCTTTGTTTTTATTACAGTGACAGGACGCAGCTTTCCCAGGTTTGTAGGGTTTTCCCATAATCTGGCCGACGACATCGAATTATCCAACTACCGTGTACGAAGGACGGTCACGGTACGCCGCACGCGTACCTTGCTCACACCCCTCTCCAACTCTCGTACACGCTCACTCTCTCCCCGTCGTTTGCCTCCACTCCCCCTGTACATGCAATTGGTGTGACAAAAAGATTGTTGGCGTCAAGTACGAGGTCGCTGTAACCGGGAACGACATTCACCACGTCAGAGGAGACGAGGCAGTCCAGCGCCGGTTAGTCGTTGAGCGGTTGCGAGCAAGAATCGCAGGCATCGCCGCCAATGCCTGTACTAAGCATTCGAGCAAATGCCAGTGACGGGTACACACTGGCAAGTCAACTAATTCTTGATTTCCGCACGATGATCTTGCCCACTCTGACAGTACTCGCGCACCTTGCAGACCAGCCCCTGAAGGTGCGTCGCACTCTCGCCGACTGCATCTCCAAACCAACGTGACCGTCGTTTAAGATTGCTACTGTGAGTACGTACATTGGATAACCTCTGGTTGTTTTTTTTAGAGAGGAACTATGATATGCAGCTCCCTGGTGTTGAAGAAGTACAGCCACTCTGACATACCTCGCTGCTAGATGTCTCGAGAGGCTGGTCAATATCTGGATCGAAGGAGAAATTTCGAGTCAAAGTCTACCTCGTACGCGCACGCCATGCAGACCCTCGTCAAGGTCACTGTCTTCCGTGGGGCTGTCAAGTATGTGGATGGAGACCTTGCGGTGCCCACGGAAAGTACGAACGACACTCTCAGGAACTACAAACTCACCGGCGTCTTCCCAAAATCGTGATCCGATCAGAGGCTGAAACGAGGGAATCATTTGGGGTTTGCAACTCCATTAGTGTCGGTCAGATTGCTCATTCGATCGAAGCCTAGATTTTACGGATCGCGCATCCGATCGGAGCGGTGGTTCTAGCTGGATGTCATAGGTCGATTCATTACAATACGAGTGGCCCGAAACCATAGATCCTCCAAGAAGGGGGTTATAAAAGTCAGATCTATGTCTAAGGGGTGTCGAAAATTTGT
>JBBPRB010001236.1:0-10126 GCA_038092815.1 Hortiboletus rubellus | reverse complement strand
TTTCTCCACAACTTGTGAATGAACAAATAAGGAAAAATAGGGGTACATACTAGACACTATGGTCCATATGTCCCTCAATTAGCTAAGCATTTGGACCGCGGGAATAAGGTGAAAACTCAAATCTCGGGTCAAATATCTAGCATCATATATACATTAACTATGTATCCGCATCCAATCATTTTGGTGCAGGTCACTGCCAGTCTGCCAGTGCAACCAGACAGCATACACTGTGATAATGCCATATATTTTGTCCATGAGAATACAAAGCAGTATATTGCTAATGCTAACTACAGACAATATTTCACAATGTACTCAAATGTACTTGGCCTGTGGTGGCCACCATGGACCTCTGGTGACTCCTTCCCATGGCCACACAACACCTGCAAATACATGCCTGCAGTGACCTGAGGTGCACAGGAGTACACAGCAGTACATTTGCGCTCTGGCAGGACAAATGCCAAAGCTGTGTGAGCACTGGTCGGAGGTATCTAAGAGTCAGAACTATACTATGTACGGAACAAGGAGTATCATAAGTAAAATGTCAGAAGGGTTTAGTCAGAGGTACAAGAGGTCCGGAGGAACAGAGATGCATATTTACAGAGAACAGATTGGAAATCGCTCCTGAAGGAGTGGAGTTGTGCCTGGAGGCCAAAGTTGTGCTAGAGGTTGGCACGGTATATGTCAGTATCCCCCTCTTAGGCCCGAACCCCTGAGGGCCATAGGAGGACAATGCGGAGGTGAAGATTGGTGGAGTGAAAAAGTGAAGGTCGGAGTTCAGGAAGGACTATAAGGTTTGTGAGGAAGGTCAGATGCTCCTTAATCCCTAACCATCACCATGTCCGAAATCGACGACATTACTACCTGGTCCAATGAGCGCCTGGCGGAGCATGCCAAAGACGATGACAACATCTCCCAGGCAAAATTTGTCGAGTGGCAATGAAGGAGAAGGGTGGAGAAGGAGGTGCGCGAGGTGGAGGAGGCATGGAAGGCAGAGGAAGCACGGAGGGCAGAGAAGGCAAGGAGGGCAGTGGAGGAAGCTTGTCACAGGGAGGCCGAGGAGGTGGCGAAAAAACAAGTGGGTGCTCGTTGCTCATCGTTAGTTGCATACTAACAAGGACTAGGTTGAAAAGGTCCGAGCAGAGCAGAGCTCCTTCAAGGGCAAGGGCAAGGTCTGGCAGCCTTTGCTGGAGTGCAAGCGATGCGAGGCCCGGGGGCTCGAGTGCGAACTCAGGCTGGGCAAGTCGAAGTCATGCACGTGGTGTATTGAGGTGAAGGCCAAGTCTGAGTGGGGTGGGGCGGAGATGTCGGAGGGTGGAGGCAAGCGGAAGAGGCAGGCAGGGGGTGGGTCACCAATGGGAAAGGCAAAAAAGGCAAGGTTGGAGGTGTGAAGGGCGGAGTCGGATAAGGGAGAAGGGAGTTCGGGAGTGGTGGGAACCGCATAGCTCCAAGTACCCGCGGAGTTCGGGTACTGGATGCATCGGTTCTTGAAGAGGTTGGATCGTCAGAACGAGCTCCTGGAGGAGCTTGTCTCAATCAAGGAGACAGAGTTGCATGGGTGGGCCTCAGACTCGGAGTTTGAGGTCTCTGCGTACGAGGGAGACGGGATGGAGTCGGAGGTGGCAGTGGAGGTGGCAGGGGAGATGGCCAGGTTGATGATGGAGGAGATGGAGGAGGTGTCAGAGGATTATGGGGAGTCTGAGGAGACTGAGGAGGAGTCAGAGGAATAGGGGGGTTTGTAGACGCAGTAATGTACTTTGTCTTGGAGTTGTTGCAAAATGCAACGTAATTTGTCGAAGTCGGATGAGGGACAGAGCGGAGTAAGCCTGATTGAAGGCCGGAGTTGGGGATCAAAGTCCCTATCCCCCTCTTAAGAGTGGATGTCCCAGCGTCCACAAAGGGTAGACCGGGGGGAAGAGCATGGAGGGTGGCGGCTATAGGGAGATGAGTCCTTGAAGAGATCGGTGTACGAAGCTGAGGCTCCAAGGGGATAACCCAAATAACCGGAGGTGCGAAGGGGCAAAGGGAGGCAGGTCGCTGGAGAGCGCCAGACACAGTTGGGCGCGATGGCAAAAACCGTGTGGGCGGAGAACACAGTAGGTCAGAGGTGGTGGAGTCAGCTGGAGGACAAGGTCCAGAGGCTGTGGAGTAGAGCCCAAAAAAGTGCTGGCAAGCTTATCAGGTGAACGGAACAAAATACTACTTTTTCCTACTGCTCAATGGAGTGTAAGTGGGCAAGTCAGTGGATTCCTAAACAAGGGATAGAGGCTTCCAACGGAGTTTGACATAGAGATGTCATGGAGTGACTACTGGTTTGGAGGTAATAGGAGGAGGTGAGGGTATCCAGAATTCATAAAACAAACTGGAGGGGACAGGAGGAGCACCATCAAGGTGCACAGGGGCCGGAGAGTGGAGATAAGGAGGTTGGAGTAGCACCTTCAAGGTGTGGCGGAGTTCAGGGGAAGGGGGGTTCACAGTGGTAGCACTGAGCTGGGAACCTAACAGTGCACAATGGATGACAGTGCCCATCCAAAGTGTGGAACGGAGGTGTCTAACTAGGCATCAGAGGACTCACCATTTGATTCCAGTGGAGACAGGGGGTCAGACTCCCCAGAGGAGGAATCTTCAGGATCGGAGTCAGAGGTCAAGGAATGTATTTCTGAGGTGTCAGAATCGGAGGGGTCAGAGATGTTGGGGGTGTCGGAGGTGGATGCGGAGCCTGAGGGCATGATGGACGAGGATGAGGATGGGGGTGATGGAGTGGTGCTGGCTGGCGAATGATGGGTGAGTTCAGACTGGCGCTCCCAATAGCGCGTGTCAATGAACTGCGCTAGGGTGCACATGCCTGAGAGGGTGGGGGATTTGCCAACATAGCAGATCTCATCCTTGATGTAGCCCGGAAGTCCTTGGTAGAAGAGGTGCTGGAGTGTACCATCTCCATAGCCTCAGACTTGACAAGCTATGCGGTTGAACTGTACCACATATTTGTCAACACGTTGCTCATCTGTCATAGACAGATGGCGGAGTTGATGCTCAGCATCATCGACAGGATTTTAGGGACTGAAGTTCATCTGGAGTTCCAGGACGAACTCTTAATAATGGTTCATCCACAGGGGGCAGAGTTTGGAGGGGTCGGAGGTCAGGAGGTCAGGCTCAAACCATTCCAAGGCCATACCAGAGAGGTATGACTGGGTGAAAATGATCTTGGCTTGGTCGGATTGGAAGGCTTTTGGACGGTCCTGGAAGCAAAGCTCACATTGCACCAAGAAGGTGCGGAGCTTGCGGGGGTCGGAGCTATCAAACTGGTCCAGAGCATGGACCTTGGTTCTCTGACCGGAGGTGGGGTTGGAGGGAGTGTGGCCAGTGGACTTGGCTAAGTCCCTCACTGCATGGGTAAGGAGGGTGAGGACGTCGCCTGGAGCGTCCTGGATGTCTTCAGAGTCATTGTCGGGGTCACTGTCAGAGGTGCCGTTTGACTGAGGGGGCTGGTCCCACGCTGTACTAAAGTGCTGACTAGGAGTAGCGGAGGAACGACCACTCTCACTCCAGAGTTATACTCGCAGAGTCAGAGTTGACTGGGGTCGTGACTGAGAGGCGGAGGAGGTAGGTGTAGACTGAAAAGAACAGTAGAGAAGATTGGTGCTGCCTGTAGAATACTCAGTAAGTCACTATAATATTAGAATGGTAGATACCTGTAGAATACTCAGTAAGTCACTAAGTAAGACTAAAGGTAAATGGTCCGATGTAAGGTACTGCTTAAGTAAGCAAGTAATACCAAATATGGAATAAAGAATCCAACACTCCTCCTCAAACACAAGGGGCTAACTATTAGCTGTGAGTGTTTATCCAAATAGAAGGAAAGATGAAATGTAATGAAAGTATACCAAAAGTATCTTCAAAACAAATGTAGTGTTGTCCGTATTGATGTCTGTAGGTGGTAGTCGCGGTGCGCTCGAGCGGTATCCATATATGGTAAGTTGCAGCTCGGCTGCAGAGTGACGCTGTCGAAGTGCGCGCACTTGCCTCAATCGACTCCGGTGTCACCGTCTTCACGTATCGTGATGTGCGGTTGCTCCTACAATATATTGAATTAATATACAACCTTTCTGGTGCGTCCGATTTGCCTGATATGGCCTCGATATGCCCAAATGATGTGGTGAGCGGTTTTCCTCGCTCAGGTCTGACTGACTCATCTAGGTTGTAACTTGAGTCGTCCTCGGTGGCGTGGTGGGTCCAGATAGTCAGTGGGCGACCTGGGATAAGCGGGAGGTGGTGCGGATGGCCTAGGTGCATCTGTTGTATCTTGTTTGTAACGTCAACACTGACTCGCCTTGATATCAGCTAGCGGGTCCGTTTTGACTCATTTCGGGTCACGGCGTGCTCCGCTCATTGCGCCATCCGTCTGGCCACTATTCCCATCGTATCCACCGCCGTTGATAACGTTTGGGCGGCCCCAATCGACTTCTTCGTCACTCGACTCCTCCTACTCGCTCTCTGGCCCTCCTGGGTCCTTAGCTCGACGTGGTGCGTTCGTTTCGGCGACGTGCGCATTCCTGTCGCTCATGGTGCGTGTCCCGTCATATTCGGCACCTTCGATAACCTCTTGGCCGCCCGAATCAACCTCGACGCCTCCCTTCACCTCCAGCTTGCCCAAATGGCCTCCTGGCCTGGTACCTTGACTCGGCGGGATCGTCTCGCTGCCGCACACCTTCCTATCGGCTCTGGCACATCCCTGGGTGCCCTGGAGGTCGCCTGGTATGACCGTCTCGCTGCTTGGGTCATCCAGCTCGTCTGGAGGTCTATATGGTGAGTTTTCTTTCTCACTTTGCTCTGAGCGTTTGGGCTCGCGTTCTGACGCATCTCTAGCCTTCTTCGGCATGTTCCTGGCGTCCTCGACGTCTCCCGACACTCCCGACGTGTTTGTCTCGGCTGCGGTACACTCGACGTCGGCGCTCGTCAATACTTGCCACTCCTCCTCGAGCTCGACGCTCGGGGGTCCGTTCTCTCACGCAGGTGGGTCGGCTGGGCTGGAAGGTGGTGGTGGATGCTCTGGGGGTTTCTCTGGTACGTCGTCGACTGCAGTTTCACTGTGCTGATCGTTTTCTTCGTCAGCCTGCGTCGGTCGTACATGCGCACTCGCACTTCCTCTCTTCCCCGCGATCGACGCGATATGGTGCGTCCTCGCATTCTCTCCGTCGACCCGCGCTACCTGTGGCGCTTCCTCTGCAGTCTCCCCGCCGTCCGTTGCGTCCGCGCTTCGATGCGTGGCGCATTCACTTGGATCGACCTGCACGTCTGTGTGGTCTCGCGGTTTGACTTGCGACCTGCTGGGTGGTTCGTCGGGCTTCCCAGCTCGACGTTCGTCATCGTCGTCGCTGCCCGCACCCTCCTCAGCATCTCTCAAAGTCCCTGAAACCCTCGTCTCGACCCACACCTCGCCTTCTCGACCTCTCGTGCCTGCTGGCTGGTCAGGCAGCTCTGTGGGTGCGTCTGGACAACACTCGCCGTCGCCCGTCGCATCCCCAGTGTCCTCTAACGGTCTGGGTGTGTTCGTCGACTCAGCGTCTCCGTCAGGGTGGATGCGTGACGCACTTCATGCGCTCGCGCTGGTGTTCGTCGGCCGATCTGTCTTGCACGCGGTAACACCTGGCCTGTGCACTCCCCCTTGAGCAGTAGGCTCTGGGGTGGATGCGGTAGTGTCGTCGTGGTTGTCTTTACCCGACTGTGTGATTCGTCGATGCACTTGGTATGCGCTCGACGTTTGTCGATGTCGACACCTGCCCGTGCTGACGGCATGGTGTTCGACTTGAAAGGTGGTGGAGTTGGTTTAACGAGATGTGGGCTGCTCGCCAGGGTCGCAAGGCTTACGCCGTCAGTTGTTTCGGCCGTGGTCTCTGTGCCCAGTCCTTTCACTGCGGCTGCCTCTTCGTCGACTCTCCCGCGCGGCGTTTCGCCCATTCTCCCCTTCATCTGGCCTGCCCTCTCAGGGCTAGCACTCTTGTGCGCACTCCACCGCTGCGCTCGCATGCCGTCTCGCGTGCCCGCATTTGCATTGCGTCGTGGGGCTGCGTGCGTGCTGTTGCGTGTGGGATGTGCTGCGCTCTGCACGCGCGTGTTGTAGATACCTGCTGGTGCCGTTCGTGCTGACGTGCCTGTCCTGACCATGTTGACTCCTTCCCCAGCTCGGTGCCTAGCTCCGTCTTTGGGCAGCGTGTCTGGCGGGTCGCGTGAACCGTCCGCTGGCGCTATTGGCTCAGCGCGTTCGCTGTTGGTCATGGTGGCATCAGCGGTCTCTTCGTGGACCTGTCGATGTGCTGTTTGGGATTCGTGAGGCTGCGTAGTGGCTGTGCGAGGGACTTCTGAGTCGCGCGCCTTGCTGGCCTCTCTGAGTTCCGAGAGTTGTGTGGCTACTAGCTCCCCAAGGTGGTTTCTCCAGCGCGTGAGGAGAGGTATTTCTCGAATGCCTTTGGGCATTTGGTTGGACTTGATGAGTGCTAGTACAATAGCATAGTCGGATGCTGGTGTGGCGCGTCGAGCTTCTCGCGCTGCCTGAATAAGTATCTCGCGGTAGTCCGACCAATCGTAGCCATCAAGATCCGAGACCTTGACTCTCAAGCCATCTTCGAGTTCGACTTCGTGTGGCATGCTGAGGAGTCTGAGTGAGTGAACTCTTGGGGTCACTGAGGAGCAGCAGGGCTCATAACCTGTAGACTGAAAAGAACAGTAGAGAAGATTGGTGCTGCCTGTAGAATACTCAATAAGTCACTATAATATTAGAATGGTAGATACCTGTAGAATACTCAGTAAGTCACTCAGTAAGACTAAAGGTAAATGGTCCGATGTAAGGTACTGCTTAAGTAAGCAAGTAATACCAAATATGGAATAAAGAATCCAACAGTAGGACGGCAAGGGGAGAAACCATGGAACTGGTGGTTGCTAGTGACTGTAGGATGGTGACAATGATTCGAAAAGACACTGAGGATGTCATGACGGGATGAGGTGGATGTCACGATGGAAGGGTCGGAGGGTACGAAGGAATTCATGATGGGGTTTACAACTTGGTACGAGGGATCTGATTGACGAGTCTCGACTGAAAGGAATGAATTCAGCAAGTGGGAGCTAGATTATACTGTTAGAGACCGATCAACTCCTGATGGAACTCTGGAACTCCAGAGTTGTGCGAATGGGTTAGGACTTCGGCTTCAGCTAATATGCTGCGCCCTTGCTGTCATTCTTGTCCTGTATTTCGGAGCAGAGAGGAACAGAGATGATGAAATGAACAGGAGTCTGTCCAAGTTGATAATCTAGCTACTGTACACGGAGTGTCTAGGAGTTTATATATGGAGGGAAAGTACAGTATTCGTAAACAGATGACTGGGATAGAGAATGGAAGATAAGAAAGCTGGTGCTGCGCTCCAGCAGGATGAATGCCAGAGCTATGCGAGCACAGGTCGGAGGGATCTAAGAGTCGGAACTATACTATGTATAGAACAAGGAGTATTGTAAGTAAAATGTCAGAAGGGTTTAGTCAGAAGTACAAGAGGTCCAGAGGAACAGAGATGCATATTTACAGAGAACAGACTGGAGATCGCTCTTGAAGGAGCGGAGTTGTGCCCGGAGACCAGAATTGTACTAGGGGTTGGCACAGTATATGACACCTACCTGCATACCCTTGGTGCCTTCTGGGTGATCACTACTGACTGCCCCAATGAGCTCATGGAAGGGGACTTTGACCAGATCCTCAACCAGTCTCGTATCAACAATTGGCACACTGCCAATGAGAAGGCTCTCAGTGCCATGGTACTAAAGATGTCCCCAGCCCTTGCCCATTCCTTCTATGATTCCAACTCTGCCAAGGATGTTTGAAATACCCTTGAGGCAAAGTTCTCCATTCTATCCACTGCCTCTAAATATTTGGAGTTTAAAATGATGATGGACACCACCATCCCACAGGACCAGGATCCTCAAGCTGTGTTCTCAAAACTTAAGCAGCACTTTGACCTACTCTGGACCTACCAGAACAAGGTTCCTACCTCCCTCCAATCCCTCATCATACTTGCAAAGTTACTGCAGTACATGGATGTGTTCACCCAGCTCTTAAACATGTCCACCTCTGATATCTCCACCTCCTTTGTGAAAGGAAAGAAAAAAGATGAGGGCCTGATGAAGCTTCCTGCTCTTGATGAGATTGAGTAGATGACCCTTGTTACCTGGCAGCAATACATTTCAAAGTGCAAGCCCAGGCAAGACAACCATGTGAAGAAAATCTTCATGGTCAAGCATAAGCCTGCAGACCCCCAGTTCTAGCAGCACCCACAGGGGCAGCAGCAGCAAGGAGGGAATCAGCCACAACCTGGAGGACCACAGCAGAAGAAGAAGAAGACCACTCATGGTTAGTGCCCTGCACAAGGGCAAGCGAAGCAGGATGCTTGTGCCCAACGCCACGAAAATACCCACTATAATGAGGCCGGTTCCTCCTTTATGGTCTCCAATGCCACCATTATTGACCCTGCCATCGTTGAAGCTGGCCCCTCTGTTGTCGACCCCTGTTGATTCGCTCACACCACTGGTAAGGCCCACTATGGCCCACCTGCTTTCCTTCAGACAAAGAACGTGATATCTCTTGCTCATCATCTTGAGATTACTCCCACCATTGAGACCATAAGATGTCTTGATAAAGTAGTGAGCAGTCAACTCACTCACACTTCCTTTGTCAATTCTGACGATTATGATTCTGGTGCCCCTGGTCCCTCACATCCACCGCAATACCAGGACCATAAGATGGATTCTCCCATCCACTACCTTTTCCTGTTCTTTTCCACCACTTTTGACTTGAATGTTCCTTCTTATAAGGATGTGATGGAAGATGACTCATCCATTTTTGCTCCTCAACCGTCTCCATTAGCATTTTCAGCCTGTTGTCCTCATTGAGATGGATAAAGACACCATCTCCATTCACTCCAGTCAGGCAGAGGCTAGTGAATTTGATGCCATCCAAGGAGACTTCTATGCCCCAGAAGAGGAAGAAGTCGAAATCCCCTTTGAGGATTACTTCAACTTGAAAGGTGGCTATGAGGATGAAATGTATGTTCCTTCCTCGCCCTACTCACATCTCTTAGACACCAATGAGCAACTTTCTCACTCGTCATAGTATGTAGATTATATTTTATCGTTTGTTGTAGATAGTAATGAATTGGACATTGTTTCTATGCTTCCTTACTCTCTATGTGGTGGCTGTGGGAACCACAACACTAAAGGAAAAGGAAAAATGTGTGCACAAAAAGAGGACACAGAAATGTGGCTCCTTAACTCAGGAGCTTTGGCTCATTTCACCAACAACTTCAACACTTTCGTCGAGTATCAGGCATATATTCAACTGTGTTACACACAAATTGCAAATGACCAAGTGCCAGTATTGGGCGAAAGCAGCATCCTCATTCACTACAAGGAGAATATTGTGCAACTATGGCCAACAATTTACATGTCAGATTGTACTATCCATCTTATCTCCCTTGGCACTCTTCTCAAAGACAATTGCCTATATGCACAGAGCACAGAAGGCTTCATGCACATTATAAATGATTGCATGAAATATGACCTGATTAGCTTCCACTCCTATGGAAGCAGTACAATATACTGGGTAAGAGCCCCTATTGTCCATAACTACACCAGAGCAAATATTGATATGAATGCTGTGGACTATGAATTGCTCCATTGCTGTTATGGTTTTTCTCCTTTCTCATCATCTTTATCTCTTTTGTTTCCCATGACAAGTATATCTTTTCTTAGGTCTATTTCAAATGGTATGGGATTGTGGTTTACTTCTTGTTTCTCCAGCTACTTCTATATTTGTTCTTCTTTGATTTCTTCTTTCACTTTCTTCTTTGTTCTTCAGACTAGTCTCTCCTTGGCCGATTTTCTTATGTTGGTCTTGTAGTTCCTTATTTCTTATTAGCTCTGGATGACGCGTTGACCTGCACGAAACTAGTTTCATGCATGCACATAGCAAAACAGTCACCCGAGAAACAGAATTTCCACAGCTCCCTGTGGACAATACCCCTTGATACTATAGGGAATGATAGCCCCTATCATGAGCTATATACCCCTATTTTTCCAGATTTTTCCACCT
>JBBPRB010001235.1:0-10127 GCA_038092815.1 Hortiboletus rubellus | reverse complement strand
TTGATACGCCAAGTCTTTGGAGCTTACCACTGTTCGTTGTTTGTTCAAGGACATCGGGGTGTGTGTCGCGATTCATTTTCTAGGATTGCCAGGCGAAAACAATGGGAGTGAAACAAAACAGAAAAATCTTTATGAAGAGACTGAGCGAGACTGATTAAAGGGCGTGAAGCAAACTAGCGGAAGGAGACAAGAGCGACTTGCCGCGCGGACCCTAATTTATCCTACGCGTCGAGGTCACGTGCCAGTGATTTTTCATAGAGCAGTTCCAGAACTGAGTGATGGCGATAGCTAGGTACATTGGTTGGCGACGTTGACCGCGTGCGCACCCCAGATTCCACCATCCAGGTAAGATGCTCCTCGCCTCGCCCTTATCTTCGCGTGTTAAAGCAGGACGTAAGAGGGCATGTCGAAGAGTCTCTTCTATTGTTCTTCACTCCCCCCATCCACCCAAGCGGCCCTGAGACGCGCCGGGTACGAAACGGTCGACGACCTTTTGGGTGTCTCGCCAGAAACATTATCCAAGGGTGAGACCCTCCCGGTTCTATCTCGCCTAACTTAAGCTTCCGCTTCGGTGGCACTACCAAGAACTCGGTATCGATATCCCGGACTCTCAAGCTTTAATCAGTGCGACGCAAGCTCCAAAGGCAATACCCTTGAGCCAGTCCGTAGCCTCGTTGTCTCGCACAAACCTTTTGAAATGCAGCTACCTCGCTGTGAACAAAATCCTCGGAGGTGGTCTCCCACGAGGCCACATATTGGAAATATCTGGTCCCCCGGGCAGTTTCAAGGAATCTCTTGCACTAGATTTCGTGCGGACTTTTGTCGAGGCTGACGAACGTATCATATTCGTTGGTATGCATCAGTGCTTCCTCCCACCCCGGGATGCTGAGTCATCGCGCTAGATATGCAAGGCATGACAAGTCCACAGGCCATTTCCGGTGTTCTCGCAGGTAATTCATCCAGTAAGTTGATGCAAAGACGAGTGGACAGTTCTCCCACAGATGTCCCCCCACCTCACAGTCAGGAATTGATACGCTATGCCCGACTTCGCACATTACCGGACCTCCTAATATTTATGCACAACCTTCGTACGGAGCTCCGCCCAACAGTGGGTATTGCAAATACAGAACCACTTCTTAGCTGATCGATGGAAGACGGGACTGCTTGTTTTGAATTCGATCTCTTTCCCCTTTCAATCGCATTGGGATCTTCCTTCGTCAAGGAAGACAGCATTACTGGGTATTATCCGACAAACCCTTCTTCAAGCCTGTGTATCCAATAACTTGACTGTAGGTGAACGTTGTTCCTCGTCAGAAGAAGGCGCTTACGTGTTCACCAGATTGTCGTTACCTCGCAAATGGCAACCAAGATACTCAGCGCAGACGGATCAACAGCCACTTTCGACACAGGAGCAAGGGCCGTGATGATGCCTCAGCTAGGTTCTTATTTCTTGGTCGACACAGGTTGTGGGCTGAAGCAAGCTCAGGACCTGACTACCTACCTTCTGGGCGATCATATCGTCTCGTGATCATTCCACACTCGAGAGTGGCAGGGTAATGTGATTCCTCTTTAATTTGGTCTTGTATACACATTCCATTCCAGAGTCGTACGCCTTCTCTCCTCCCCAGGCGGTCATCGCCCAGGTGACGCCTCACAGAACTACGCGCTAGTGAGTGCAATTACCGTGTGACATGCCAACCAATTGATGTATGGAACCATCCAGGAGGGCTCCTAACGGATATGGAATTCCTCAATTCGCAGATCCCGGATAGCAAAGCTATACGATCATGAGGTCCTGTCCTCCTGGGTAATAATGTCCTTCGGCGTTATGATCATATCTACCCTCCAATCGTGCTCCGTCATCGGGACTTCCCCTACCTCCAGCAATTGCTGCTGAAGCGACAACGCAACTAATAGCTGCGTGAGAATGATATTAAGAGGTAATAATGACCTACCTAAAAGAGGTCTTGGTCGTTTGGCATCGCCGACATAGAATGAGATGAATCCGTCATAATAACCTTTACCGTGACCTAAACGTGATAGAGATGAATCGAACGCGACGCCTGTGAACGGGTGGTGTAAGGGGCGAATTCAATTGCCATCCTGCCTCGTGACGATGTGGCTGTAATGCTGACCTGGCATGATGATCAAGTCGAGGTTTTCGCAGGATGCATCCGAGACTGGTGAGACGCGAAACTTAGCTACCGATCTTGAAGCACTGCCGATGAAGCCACATACCGCTCTGGCGTTTTTCGCTTTGCCATTCTGCTGTCGGTTCAGGAATACCCCACAAGCCGGCGGGGAGCGTCCGAAGGTCTTCGTTATCGTACAACCTCACGAAATCCATCTGCCCCTCTTTGGATGTAAGGCTTGGAACAAACAATTTCTTCCCTGCTTTTGGCTATACCCCAGAGCATCACATAAACGAGAGAAATGTCTCCGTACCATTACTATCCGCCAAGATATTCGATATCAATGCCATCGTCTGCACCTCTGCAGTGGGCATGCTCAAGTAGCAGCTGATCGTCTTGGCACGCTTGAAAGCCGGGAGCGCGATGACCTTGGCGATGATCGCCTCTGCTGTCCAGTGCATGCATCCGTCAGCCGTCGACTCACAAAACGAACTCATTTGATCCGATATTTACACTGAGATTGCAAGTCCGACTGCGTGAGATCGCGAAGCGTCTTAGCTACCGACCTTCGAAGTGCTTTTTTAGCGGATTGGAGCGCGGTGATCGACATCGCAGGGAATGTTCAACGAGCAAGGCTTTGCCGTGAGAGATGCTTGACCGCCCCCCACCATAAGTGGCCACGGCCCGGCAACGCGGCTCGGCAAGTTGCAAGATCGTGCCAGCCCTTGTCAACCGCCACCACGGAGCTTGCGCTGAACGTCAAGCTGGGCTAGTCCCTGCCCACGTTGAAAGATGCAACGCTCGGAACCAACGTCGCCCGTGGTACCTCTTGCACGAGCTCGCACCGAACCGCCGCGTGAACACCGCAGTCGGGCACCCGAATTTTACGGATTCGTCGCTTGGTCGTCGACCTCGGTTTTGTTTGTCATTTATGTTCTTTGGGCACTCCTGCCAGACGAATACATTCTCTGGCTTGGCGTTAAATGGTATCCAAGCCGGTGCGCAACTCCACATCAAGAAATATTATTATTACTCATGAAGTGACAGTGAATGGTGCCTGCTCCTCCCTGCATACTCCATTGTTCTGGTCCTTCTCACATACTTTGTATATTTTTCGCTTGCAATCGCCCATACCCCTTCATTTAATGACGTGTGCGCAATAGTGGGTGAGGCATGCACTGTGTACAAATCGCGCTAAATTCGTGAGCTAATAATCAATCTGCCAGACGCCAAAGGCCATCTTCCAGGGCTGGTCACGCCTAATCCATACCTCAAGTATGCCGATACATCTATTACTCCAGACTTATATGAAATACCTATCGGAATTGTGAATCGCGTACTGTACGGTCCCAAGATCAAAGTGATACACTCTCGTTAAATACGGTGCAATAAACGCAGCAATATATTTGCCATAGCCCATACCTGCCAAGCTGGATTAAATGGTTATATGGTCAAGAAATCATGAGTGTGAAATGTGACGTGGAGCGGCGAGACATCGGGCCGTTCAATCAGCCTCGTCAAGAGGACTCCCTGTAATTCGGATAAGAGCCGGCGAATTCGTCATTGCTTCCATTATAATCGTTCTGATACTGGTGCACGTCGGCGGCACTCGAAGACCCAACTTCCTCGTAATCATCGTCGGAAGCATTCGACAGAGTGGACGACGTCGCCGAAGACATGCTGGTTCGGGACGTGAGACCTATACTTGAATCATCATCTATCGCTGATGACGAAGACCCTTGAAGACGACCCCACTCGCTCTCGTGAGGTGATGGGTTGTGAGCAATCCACCTGTACCTCGCCGGCTGTCTTCCGGCGTCGTGGACCTGCGTTACCATCGGTTCTTCAAACCCGACCGTAAAACGGGGGATAGAAAGGACATCGGGCGAGGATGGATTTATCCCATGGGTGCGTAGATGTCGCTTCGCGTTCGATCGCACAGCGAAACTTTTTTCACAACCTGCTACGATGCATTTGTAGGCTGCCCGCAAGACGGCTTAGCAGGTCACCCGACGACGACGCACAAAGGACATACGCTTGGCTCCGGTATGGGAATTCATATGCGTAGCCAATCCGCTTGGCCGAGGGAACACCTTTTTGCACTGTCCGCACTGGTGGAGTTTCGATTTCTTCTGTGGCTTTACTCCGGGGGGTCTTTGGTCGCCGACACGAACATTCGTGGCGCTGTGTGGCGATGGAAAAGGGATGCTGTTGGAGGAGGCCATCGCCACGCGGTACTGATTTGTCCTGCTTGACCTTCCGCTGTCGCGCCGAAGCCTCATGCCAGGACCCTGCAACGTTGCGCTTTCGAGAGGAATCGAAGACGAGGACGGAAATGTCGACGAAGGGGGCGGGTGCGTGACTTCTACCTCGTCGCCCCCAATGATGCTCATATCCAGCAAGCGGCGCAACGTATGTCGGTTCTCGGGGTCGTCGACGGGCTGCAGCATCGTCTCAGAGAGCTGGAAAGTCATGACAGATGGCCGGAGTGCCTGCGCACGGTACACGTGGTGTGGGGGGAGGTCGACGTTCCGTGACGAGTGGATCTGAAACTGATTCATCATCGGGGACATTTGGGTCACTTCATCGACGTCGGAGTCCTGGAACGACTCGTCAGAGGTGCTCTCAGGCGGCTCACTCGCCGGGGACCTGGCTGTCCTCGGGGGTGACTGCATCCAGGTATGATACCCCATTTGGGGGTGGGAGGGCTGGAACATCTGTCAGATATCTTGACAAGGAGCGAGCTTGCTACCTACCCAGGAGCCCCTCCTGAACGAGTGGCCCGCATGCAGTGGCGCATCAACGATATGCAGTGTGGCGAGGTCACAAGGAGAGAGACTATTGAATCTGGATGCGTCAGTAGCGTAGGGCGATAATGCGTGCGATGTGGTGCGCTGAGATGACTCGGGATACGCCACAGGAAGAACGGCCATGGCGGAGCTCTCCTCATCGAACGTGAGACGTCGTGGCAAAATATCAGAGTCCAGTTGGGTGGTATCCTGACCGGGACAGGAGTGCATGAACTGAACGCTGATATTTTGTGCGTTCTCGCCAGCACCAAGATAAGGGTGAAAATTGGTTTCGTAGGGTAGAGGTGCCAGGAGATGGGGAAGAATATCTTGTTCGTCCGAGTTGGAGGGCTGTCTCGAGCGGGGGATGCGCGACGACCCGCTGGAATAGTAAATATTACCGGTTGAGTCACCCATGGATGGGCGGGGGGGGAGCCTGGAGGGAGATCATCCTGTGGCCTCTACGCGTGGGTCGAAACAAGGTTTGGACCTACCAGAAGACTACGCTAATCTTAACCGTGGAAAAGGGAACAACCGCTGGCAACACAGCAAGAATAACAAACGGCCACTATCGAGTAAGCTTGCCTGAGACAATTAAGACGGGCGGCGATGGGAGGCTTGGGGGGAGCAGAGCTGCTCCCGGGCTCAGATAAAAGGAGCTGCACATGCTCGCAGCAGGATGGTAATAACTGGCCACGAGGAGAATTCGAGTCCGTTCGGCGGGTGGAACAGCGGGACGCCTCTTGCAGACATGCGCGATGTTACCACACAGCAAAAAAGCCCACCCCCCGGTTTGGACAAGCCATCCCCTATTGACACATCTCTTGGCCTAATTTACAGCCTATGAAACGCAAATGGTAAATGCTGTCAGATAAAGCGAGGCGATGGGTTGTGGAAGCCCCTGGCGACTGACACATCATCCGAAGCGCAGATGCACAAAGTTCACATATCAGCGAGGCAGTACATGGATCCCTGCCCAGTTGAGATCGAGAAGGAGAAGCGAGAAAGCTAGTAATCATTGGCTGGTATTATTACCATCCGAAGCGTCGCCGGCCCTGGCTTCCACGTCTCAAGGAAAGGCGCAGACGGTGCTTCGCTGCCAGTAACCTCGTCCTCGAGTTTACAACTCCGCGAATACAGCGTGGCGATTCAGTCATTCCATTGCTCCACCCTACGCCTACTTTGAATAGATCACTCGTGTAAACTTTTCTGCGGACAAAGTACATAAACATAGGAAATACCCTACTGCTGCCTGCGGAACTGATCACGCCAGCCTTCGGAAATCGTTCCTCCCACCCCGATCACCCGGAACTTCGTTGAACAATATGAGTACAGCAATTAGCATTCGCCTGGTCTGGAAGGAACAATGTCTTATTCTTGCAACCGCGCGCGGGAGATTACGCCCGGTTCTCTCGATGGACCTAAGCCTCAACTAACTTCTGCGCCTGATTCCCGAGTATGAAACGGTCGTGCGATCATTCGTGCATTCGTAATCCAAAAATTAATATCCAAGTCTGTGGATGCATGAAGATGCGGACAGCCAGTCATTGGCCACATAATGCTTACCTGACTTGGGCGTAAACTCATCCGGCGCAGCTACCTTATCAACGAGGATCCGGCTCTTGCCTGCGGACCTCAGTTCGCGTATCTCTTATCGAGCTTTGAAGTTTTCCCTGAGGTTTTCACCATTTTTCTGGAGTTTGATGTCGCGTGAAGGACGTGAGGACGTCGAGTGGCGTTTGGTGGCGCAGACCACGGCCGAGACCGTTGTCCTGATTGTTTGCCATCAGGAGTGACAGTTGTCTCAAGACGTCTAAGCATAGGTAATTTCTACCAAGGGTAAGTGTCTTGACGAACAAACCACGAGGTTGCTCACGTGCGCTGGGTGGAGTTCCTGTTTCACAGCCCATTTGTTCCACCAACCATTTGCTACGGTATGCATCCGCGTTTCACGTGCACTAATATTCAGCTCAAGGTCCTCTGATAATGTTGGATCGATTGAGACGGTTTCTGGCTCGTGAGAGAGTCTCATGGCCCCTGAGGTCTCATGGTTCTCGAGTTCCTCGATTTCGTCCGTTGAACATACACTAAGTATGTCCCTGAGATCGGGGCCACCGATATCTGTTTCAATGGGCGGAGGAGTTCCGCGAACAAGGATATTCCCCAATTTCCTGGCTCCACGGGGTGATATGGTGCGGTTATGAAACCACGGAGAACGCCGCTTGGTTGCCAAAGGACTTGATATGACGTCTGCACCGAAATCATCAGTGCTCTCATGCCCCCCTGAGGTCACCCCGAATGGACGTCCAATGGGAGAAGAGAGGTCGGGAGTAGCTAATCGGAAATATGAAGCGGGTGGTGACATATATCCATCCTCTTGATGAATTCCTTGCGGTAGCTCCTCCAGATCACCTTCGAGATGCTGACAGGGATTAATATTCTCCTTTCCATGTGCCGCACGTGTTGCGATGTCGCTTCGATGATGCATTTGGGAAATGCTTGAAACCTCAGGGAGTTCGTCAGGGGTGGCGGATACGAGTCCCAGCCTTACGGCACGGGTGCCGTTCAAGCGCGATCGCCGCCCCATATCGAAGCCAGGGCCCTCAGTCTTTATCCGTTTGGTAGCCAAGTCATCATCCACAGTGTCATAAAGTGTTCTCTTGCCGTTATCTCCCCCCGTTTTCCTCGTGGGAGCTGAATTACTGCGAGAGAGTCCTGATCTGGGCTCAGGAGCTAGAGTGTGGTAAGTGGCAGATCAGCACGAGGTCCAACATGCTTCTTACTGAAGAAATGCAACAGGCCGCCAGTCCCCTGGTCTAGTTTAGCCTTTAGTTTGCCTTTGTGGGTACTCGGGCGATTGAAATTATCGAAATGAAGCGGAGGTGACTTCGACACGCGAGGCACAAAGCCCAGATTGATATCCACTATTGGCAAAAGTGTGGTCGGATCCAGTTCTCCATTTGCTAGCTTTTTCGCTAAGGAAGGTTCCAGGTCACTGCCATTATCGTCATTAGCTGGACGCGGAAACCAATAAAGATATCGCCACCTCCCGATATACGCCTCTGTTTCGGCATCCATGACATACTCTGCGGTGATCTCCGTCAGGCAGACAAGCTTCTCATCCAAGGGGCAATAAACCCGCTGGTGCAAAAATACCTTCTCAGCCAAGTTGAACGCCTCGAGGTAACCATTTGGTACAACTTTCTTCCCTTCTAGTCTTAGAGCCCTAACGAGCTGGTCCACCGTGCGGTACTTCCTCAGCAGCGTCCACGCAGTCTTCAGCCCGACACCAGGTATACTGGGGAGATAATCACAGCCACTGAGGATTGCCATGGCACGAAACTGAGAATCCGTCCATCCCAGTAATGATATGCCTGCATCGGCAATCGCTACGGACCCGAAGTCGTCTCTGGATATAGACGTGATGGTACTTGAAACCGAATCAAGTTTAAAAAGCACTTTGCGGCAACCAAAGACAAGCAGGTCGGAATCCTCCGTGATGACACCATCAACGAGTCCAATGCGTTCCAAGTAAGCCATCTGGGCGTCGGCTTCGTATGGCGCGACTACGTATTGAATGCCTTCTGCGCGAAGGGCCTGTTTAAGGAGGTCAGCGCACGATTATTCAGATCAACGAACCGTACTTTGATGAACTGGTATGCCATTTGCGGAGTCACGTCGACGCATTTGACATAAAATTCCCGGGCCTGACTGTGTTTACCCTGTGAAGCAAGAAGATTTGCTTTGGCAAGGTTATCCTGTCTGCGTTTCTTCCTTTCGCTTTCCGTCCCTTTCTTTGCAGGAAGTGGTCCGCCGTCGAGAACCACATAGGGCCGTATCTTGTGATGACGCAAGAGTCGAACCCGAGACATGGCATAATCGACATACCTGAATACACGCAAACATGTCAGTTGCGTGCAACCAGTGCGAATCCACAGGCCGACAATAACTGCGGAGAGGCGTGAATGACTGAAAACTCACTTGTTTGTCTTCTTTCCAGTGGCAAGCTCTGTGGCACAAGCATAAATTCCACGATGTAACCAAACGTATGCGTCGACTGCCAATGTCTGACCGGCGAAGTCAGACAAATGTTTATTGACCTGGATGGACTTGAGGAGTGGAAGTAGGCCCGAAATACCCATTGATACTCGGTGCTTTCAGATGAGAAAGAGTATGGGCATCAAGACGCGGGTGTTGTCAAAGTACAAAGGTATCCAACGTCTTTGACCCGTGTTGTCAAAGGTTCTCGATATGTAGTGCAAATAAAAGTAAACAGACGCGTCGCGCGTCCGTCCAATGAAATTCGTTGTGGGCGTGAAACCAAACACATCCTCGGCAATTCAATGAAATTTTGTGCTTGACAATCACAAGACTTGACCTCCGAAACGGAGTCATTCCCAAACAAATGCGCCGTGGAATGGGAAGTAGGACCTTGGATGGAGCCGCGTCTCCAAAAATCGACCCAGACGGGCCTTCGTTTGGCTGGAAGAACCTACCAATTGAACTCAAAAAAGGGGGTGATTCAAGCTGGGTGCAGCGAGTTTGACGGAGTTGAACGACGTGACACTTACCATAGCCAAGCTATCGGTGGGTAGACTACTCTCTACATTGAACACAACATGGTCCATGGGCTCAGATCATTCAGATGTCCACGGTTGGTTACATAGATCCGAGTGGAGTGAAAAGCATGGGTGGGCTTTTTTAGGGGTCCCACCGAGTTCACGAGTGCCCTACTGGCACCAGCACCAGCCCCCGTCCTCGTGATGACAAGCATGACTAAAGCCATCGCGGGACTACTGCGATTGGCTGCCAGGAGCCTGAATCGACAGGGGGTTTGAAGGCGAAAGAATCTCCATACGGGGAGCCTCAGGCTGAGTAGCGATGTATATCGGCCGCCGTCTGGATATTCAGATTTGGCTATCTCGAACGTTTCAGCCTGAGGGCCTGGAGTTGGTCCGAGTTGGTGGGAATGCTCATATCTATTGCAGCATGGCAGCATCGTGACTGTTTCAAAGGTAAGCGGTGTTCGCTGTTTGTGCGCGATGCGCCAGCAATGGGTGCAAGACTCCTCGTGCAGAAGCGTGACGGTCTGGTCAGCTGCAGCGGGTCATGGTGTGGCATGACCCCACATGTGTGGACATGTGTATGTTGAGCGGGTATAAAATGAGATCCGGCCAGGTCGTATCAGGTATTTCGAATCGCACTT
>JBBPRB010001234.1:0-10133 GCA_038092815.1 Hortiboletus rubellus | reverse complement strand
CGTCCGTCGCATGGAAAAGAGACGACCGACTATTCGGATCTGATGCCGCTAACCTGGTACGTGTCCCGTCCACTTCCCGAATTCCCGAACATGCACTGACTCAAGCTCTTTAAAGGCTTCGCGCTTTCCTTCAGACTCATTCACGTCGCTTAAACTCCTTCAAGGCGTGCCTTATGGTTCCAAGGGCGTCTCTTACTTCACTCAAATTTCTACCTCTGACATCGTCGAGTCCGGACGGTCAACTGTAGGATTCAAGCAAAGCGATGGTACCGAATGGAGTACAGAGGAACTAATCGCCATGCAGCTTGCCTATGTGAAGCACCTCGCGGAGGGCCTTGCTGGAGAACCTGTCCATGACCTCGTCCTCACCGTTCCACCTCACTACACGCAGTTCGAGCGTGACGCCGTCGTGGATGCCGTTGAAATTGCCGGCATGAGAACACTCACATTGGTCAACGATGGTACAGCTGTCGCCGTGAACTACGCCATGACCCGAACGTTTTCGTCAACTCCAGAATACCACGTTGTCTACGACGCCGGTGCTTCCTCTACCCGAGCGACGCTTGTTTCGTTTGCGGCCGTCGAAGATCCAAAAACGAAAGCACCTTACACGGAAATATCTGTTCTAGGTGTTGGTTTTGATCGGTCAACGAGTGGTACCGACCTCGACAGACGCATGAGGGAAATCCTTGTCGAGAGATTTATCACTCAACACAAACGAGACATTCGGAGAGACAAACGTGGTATGGCGAAACTCTGGAAAGAAGCGAGTCGTGTAAAGGCCATTCTTAGTGCTAACACTGAAGCAGTATCGACGGTGAGCACCCTATAGCTTACTACATGTTTCAACGATTGATGTAGTGGCCGTGTAATAGGTGGAGAGTGCCGCGTTTGACATAGACTTCAAGACCAAGATCACTCGTGAACAATTCGAGAGAGCGTGCTCGGATTTACGTGGCCGGTTTGCCAGACCAATATACGATGCTTTGGCCAGCGCTGGTCTGAACTTGGTAGGTCGTTGATACCTATCGATCTACCCTAAATTTACCTGTGTTAGGATCAAATATCTTCTGTGATCCTGACTGGTGGAAGCTCTCGAACACCGATGGTCCAGGCTGCAGTCAAAGCTGCAGTTGGAGAGTAAGTGTCTTCCGTTGACCCCGTAGCAAGATCCTCAATATCCATTATCCAGGCATCGAATGGCCCAGAACGTCAATGCCGACGAAGCCGCTGTACTAGGTAGAGCTCTGTCCTGTGGTTCATACATGGAACTGAGTATTCGCTTCTGTGAATGACAGGTGCAGGCCTCCATGGTGCCTCTCTGTCACGTCAGTTCAAGACAAAAGACATTCGGATTGCTGATGTTGCAACATACGATATCCAAGCGTCCTACTTTGCTTCTACTCCAGACTCACGGACTATACATTCACTCATATTCCCGAAAGGCTCTAAATACGGTTCCCGCAAGACACTCTCGTTCAAGCGTAAAGACGATTTTTCCGTCTGGCTAGATTACAAGACTGAAGTTGCTCCGTAAGGGTGCTTTCGAGGTTCAGGCGCCGCATACACTGACATATACGTGCCTAGTGGCTTCCCGCGCGAAATCCTCCAAGTTCAAATCAACGGCGTTGCAGAGGCCCTAGGAAACCTCACTGAACGTGGGGCCATCGATCCTGTCGTCAAGGTCACAGTTGCCCTGTCCGAGTCTGGGTTCGTCTCCGCGAAAGAAGCAGTCGCGTACGGCGAAGTCAAGGACGAGTCTCTCTCAGGTTCGTAAACTATTGCATTTTCTTCTTTTAATCATCGAGGTGGTGCAGGCATGCTGAAGGGCCTCTTTGGTGGAGGTTCAGAAGAGCAGGAAATACTAAAGGAGCAAGGCGCGGAAGGTACCTCTCCGGAAGGCGAGGCTCGACAGGCCACTTCTCCGACCAAAGCGAAGAAGACCAACGGAGAGAAGAAGGACATGAGCACTATTCCCCTGGAGATCAACGTAGTATTCTCTAGTCTTCCTCCCATGACAGTGGCAGAAAAGCGCGCATCTCGTGATAGGTCGGTCCGTACACTTTTGGAGAGCTTCTCTTCTCGCTAACATGTTGCCCGGCCTTAGACTACGTGCAATAGACAGCAAGGAAGCGTCGAAACTTCTTCGCGAGGAAGCACACAATACCCTAGAGGCATATTTGTACAGGCTCCGTGACCTCCTCGAGGATAGACCGGACTCACCATTCATGAAATGCTCGAAACCCTCCGAGAGGCAGGCTATTTCACACAAACTTGCGGATACTACCACTTGGCTCCATGGGGAAGGTGAAACAGCTGACACAGCTGCGCTGAGGGAGAAACGCGGGGAGCTAGAGTGCGTCGATATTGTAACCTGCGTTTTGATTTCTAATTCTATGCTCAGGTTACTGGAGCGGCCGATTGTACATCGATACAAGGAGATTGAAGACTTCCCAGAAGTACTAAATAACAGCCAAAAGTGGAACTGGTCTACGAGGCTGTTCCTCACCGAAGCCCGCGCTAATCTCACTGCCGAAGCCTCCGCCGGCTCCCCTTCTAAATGGACGTCCGAAGAGCTCGATGCACTTGAGGCAGCGCTGAAGGAGCACGAAGTATGGCTAAACGATGGCGTTGAAAGACAGAAGCGCACGCCGATGAATGAAAACCCTGCCATCCAGACGACGGAAATGAAGGGACGAGCCAAGACCCTCGAGCAGCATTTGCAACGATTGGTGAAGAGAAAGGCGCCCAAGGCCAAAAAATCGGGTAGCCCATCACCGCAATCAGGGTCACCAGGTCCAGAGTCGAAAGAGCCGAATTTAGATAGAGAGACTGGGCATGACGAACTGTAGATGGAATAGACAGCATTAATGATCGCGTTATTTGCAGCCCCTTGGGCGTATGCACGTTCCCTTATCCTACGCCCTGGGTGATTTGTGGCAACATCACTCCTTTACGACGCTACTTGAGACTAAAATGGGAGCAAATCATCTCGTCAACTGATCATTTCTGCTGGACGATCGAGAAGCCCGGACTAGAATCATAAGATTTGAGTAGGGAGTGTTTGCTTGTGCTTGTCTCGAAGGGCACGGAGTGACTCGGCAGATTCGCCGGCACAGTGCCGTGGGCAACAATCGTCCGCACTTGCCTTGATTTGTTACTCTTACTCTTGCGTCGTCAACTGTTGTCGCGTTCAACGTTGTGCGCGAGCACTGTGATCTTCCAGGAGCAGCGTATCCTCGCTTGGTTGTGATTTAACTCCTTTCCATGTCAAGACGGAGCTACGATAGCGTTGCTCACGAGAAACGGCTTTCCAAGTATCGTGTCACGGATGATGATCTCTTCGAGTGCGTACCGCACAGTCACACATACGTTCGCTCACTGATCCCTCTCAGCTATGTCCTCCGTGTGGCGTGAGTTTCCTCAACCTCACAATCGCCCCACCTAACGCGTTGACACAGAATCTTGAGCTACATCACCTCTCCAAAGGCCATAGCAACACCGTCGAACGGAGCAGAAACGAAGGAGAAAGAGCACCATTCCAAAATTTCAGGCGCCATATCACACTCTATCATCTCTATAGGCGATATCTTCAAGGAGATCAGGGATGGCTCCAAGAGCGTCAAGTTCCCAGACAAGCTTCTCAAAGTACTCGAACAGAAATTGCAGAACATAGCTATGGGGAAAGAAGCCGCGTGCGTGGCCCGTCCGTCTTGTCGATAGCAATCTTGCCTAACTTCCTTCAAGGTATTCCGATCAATTAACGCGGAGGACCATGGCCGTATTCTACAACCAATTCATGGGCGAGCCATTTCGAAGGCAGATGAAAGAGAACAGAAGCATCGAGGAGCTCATTTTGATGTTTGCTTCACAAGCCACTGGCGTGCTCAGGAAAGAACCCACGCTGGTCGACGACGCTTGGAAAGTCGAGGTCAATAATCAGATTGCGCAGTTCGTAAGGATGCTACGCGATTGTCTCAAGGGCATTAGCCATGTTTCACCCGAACTAAACTCTCGTTTGGACGTGTACCATACGAAACTCTCGCAATCTTCGAACGAGTCGGGTCACGACTCCGCCTCGACTTCTCGAGATCGCGGAGACTCTGCTACCACCCCGTCTGGCACCAGTATGAGCATCCACGATATGCCATTTGTGTTGATTGTCGCCAAACTATTCAAGATTCCCGAAAATGCAATGCAATCCGAGGTCGACAGGATGAGGAAGACGTGCACAGAAAAGGTATGAATGTAGATTCTCGAGTTTTCGCGAAACTCATTTCCTGCAGGCAGCCGTGGTTGACCTCAAGGTACAGTGACCCTGCACACTCCACACAGAATGTTCTAAAAGATTTATAATAGACTTGTCTAAAGAACATCAATGCTGGCGCCCCTTTTCCTGGTAGACGAGAGGACTTCGACAACGATGCTGCGTGGAACCATTGGCGAACCTTGGAAACAGCCCATCTTTCGCAACTAATGGTGGCCATGATGTCTTTGAATCCGGAGCTCGCTAAATCAATACCAGCAGATGGCAGCGGTTCACCTCACAGTAGCCCGCGTCCTGGCTCAGTGTACTCTGTGACGCCCGGATTATCCAATAGGCATACGGGAGCCACCTCCATCGGAAGTCGGCGATCCATCTTTGGCGGACCACAGGGTGCCCAAGACGACTCTCGCACAGCTGCGGGTGGTGACAGCACCCCAGAATCAGTCGAGGAAGAGCTTTATGGCGACGACGAGATCCGCGTTGGACACAATTTCACATTTATTCCTCCCAATCCCAAGAGGTATTACAAGCGTCTTGTTGAGTACTGCCTCACCGCCGATCTCGAGACGATGTTTGGACCCGAGGTTGATGATGCGGACGAAGTACCGTTGACTATCCTGAGCTCCCCCCATACCAATCTCATCAACGAATGCGCTATGCGTTGGCGGATGGGCCAGCCGTATCGTGCCACGTGCTTCTTGGAACTAATCAAGCAATTCTACGAACGGGGTGATGTGCCGATGGAATGCATACCTGAGGCTTTGCAGGCGGTCTCTAAAGTACTTCATGACCTTGAAGTCAGCAAATGGCCAAGTCAAGACGTACGTGATACTCGCGAAATCAACGAGTCTTTGTTTACATTCTCTCAACACGCAGGCAGAGTTATTGGCCAACGTCTACGGTGCCCTTTACAACATCTTCCTCTCTTCGCTTTACCATTCGATGGAGACTATACCGAACCTCAAAGTGTCTGAGATCCAACCGTACCTGAACGTGCTCAACCATGTGCGAGAAAGTGGTCTTGTGACTCGTTATGAAGCGGATATCAGCGCTCGCCTTTCAGACTTGGAAGATCGGGTCAGGGCATCGTCTGAGCAGTTCTATCAGACGAAGATGCAACAACTTCAAGCAACTCCTGGAGTTAATCGCGCCCTCCCACTTCTCTTGATGACTGACGAGCTGGAAAAGGTTGCGAAACAACTTGATAAACGATTTCCCGAGCCACTTGTCGGGTATGTACGGCTTCCCGTGAACGCTTTTCGTATGTAGCCACTTATTCCCTTTTCTGGTTCAAGCCGGGTCGATCTTGTCTCTTTGGTTGTGGGTGTGACCATCCCATTATTCGTCGCTGACCTGCAGAGTTCATCGAAGAAGCTCTTTGAGTCATCGATGAACGGACCAACACCAGATGTTCCTATCCAGGACATTTTTGCATTGTACCGAAGGACGAAGACACTTCTGTCGATGTTTGAGGCGTTTTGCCCGAAGTAAGGTTACGCCGATTCATGGAGCCACGGATCACTGACTTGTCTCAGTGGTCATGTTGACTTGGATCTCAGCCAGTTCTTCATGACATATGTCCGTCAATGGTTACTAGACACTGACAATAAGACAAATCAGTGGGTTCAAGCTGTTAGTATCTGCTCGCGTCATGTATCATATCAACTAACCCGTGCGATATAGGCCATAGCTGCTGACAAGGTTTGTTTTGGAACACACTGCAAGCGTTACGACAGTTCACGTGTTAGCGCAGTTTGAAGCAGAGAACACAGATGGTCATAGTTCATCTATTGTCGACCTCTTTGAATCCCTTCGCAGCCCCATAACGTTCCTCCAGGAATTGGAATGGTCGGACGAATACCAGAATGCCAGGTTCTTCACCAGTCTTTCGAAGGTACAAGCATGTTAAGTTGAAGCCTTGGCATTCGCTCATCGCATCTTCAGACTATCTCGAAAGCTGTTGAGCAATATTGCCGTAGTGTGGAAGAGCTATTCATGACAGAGATGTTCCCTCGCCCGACCGAGTACCTACAGCCGCAGAAGTCTTCTGCGTGGCTTGAAAAGGCCAAACAACTCACGACAGCAAGTGAAAAGAAAGTCGAACCCTTCAATTTCCGCCCCGAGTCGTGTGTCAAGCTTAACAACGTCGAATCTGCCCGAAAGCTCCTGGACCGTATGTATAATCAGGTGCAGGTCGATGAGATCACCGACGTGTTGGCGGCGTCCCCACCCGTGCCTGAGAAGACTGAGAGACCCAAGTTCCTGTTTACGGTGAAAATAGTAATGGCAGAGGACCTCGTGTCCCTCGACAGCAGTCCCTCGGCCCAGCTTGATACGTTTGTCACCCTCAGCGATGAAGCCGGAAATCGTTTGGCAAAGACTCGGACGATATATGACACACTTAACCCTCGCTGTGAGAGTTATTCGGTTTGTTATTTCAACCATTCTGACGTCCAACCGTAGGGGAGGAGACTTTTGACATCTCAGTCGACAAACCGCTTTGGCTTATGTGCAGTATACGAGATCGTGCGTTGGTGGGCCAACACGACGTAGTTGGTCGCAGTTTTATCTGCTTGAACCCCACACAATACGGCGATCTCCTGACGCATGACGTATGGCTTAACCTCGAGGCCGCTAATCATGGCCATCAAGGTCGAATTCTCCTGCGTGTCAGTATGGAAGGGGAGAAGGATGATGCTCAGTTCTACTTCGGACGAGCGTTTAGGTCCCTGAAGCGCAGCGAAGCTGACATGATGCGTATTTTCATTGACAAGGTTAGTGGGTGAACACCGCTTCTCGTAAATTGTACTCATTTGCACTCCACCGCCGTCAGATGTCACCGCTCATAAGACAGTCACTGTCACGCACGGTTCTGAAAAGTCTCATCAAGACTGGCGGGGTACTTGATTACAACAGAGCTCTTGCGAACGTAACTGGGCTCTACCGATCTGCACTGGGCTCTAGCTCGAGCGAGGTGCAAGTACCTCTTCCATCGTCCGAAAGGCCTCGCGTTCGCCCCGAGGAATTGACCGACATAGAAATCGAGCGTGCTATCGTTCCCCTCTTTGACTACTTCGATGCCAATTTGCAAATCCTCAATACAAACTTGTCGGAGGTTGTCAAAGACGCGGTGATGCTCAGGGTCTGGAAGGAAGTTTTGACAGTCATTGAGGGCCTTCTCATACCACCATTATCCAAACTGTCGAGTGATATGAAGCCTTTGAGTGACAAAGAAGTAGACATTGTTTTCAAGTGGCTGAAGGTGGTGTCCTTGAGCTTGTATTCTAGATTGCTGCTGACCAGATCCGCAGTTCTTGAGGGACTATTTCCATGCTGAAGGTGAAGGTATTCCACTAGAAGCCCTTCAGAACCAGAAGTATCGTGACGTAGTGTCGATCCGCCTGTACTATGATTGGCATACGTGAGTGAAACTGTGCGGTCACGGACGCAACTAATTTGCTTGCAGGGACACACTCATGGAAGAATGCGTTCGCGCCATGCAACAGAGTTTGCGAGAGGCTGTACCCGTCAAGAAGCGCGTCAAGAGTGTTTACCAACAAAGAAACCTTGGGACAATCAAGGAACGCAAGAAGGAGAAGCAGGAGAAAGAAGTGTTCAACGGAGAGACTATCATGCGTATCCTACGAATGAGGTACGTCATGGTTTCGCAACTTGGAGGAGGTAAGCTCAACTAGTCCGAAGACCAAATACACAGGAGTTTATAGCACAACAACTTGATATCATGCAAGCTGTGCGAGCCGAGCAGGAGCGGTCTCAAGCACAGCACCTCAGAAGATCGCAACGTATACGGCATGAACACATTCCATCCGTTCAGTCACTACCATCAAGGAGCCCATAGGGTTTGTCTTTCTCTCTGATACCTGCGCCATATATCCAAGCCCTGGACAACCTCATGACTCGTTCGTCAACGCAACACCATACGTGTCCGTGGATACCTTGTGGGGGCTGCCTCGTGGGAAGGTCGTTGTTTACTGCGGAGACTTACCTTATTAGGCTACACATCCTTGTTTTTCATTGTTCTCCGCGTAGGTACCAGTACGTATGCAACTCAATTCAACGTTCCTCGTCCGGAAGTGGAGAACAATGAAACAGGCTCAGTCTCCAAGGAAATGGATGTGGTTCGCCTGCCGGAACCCTCGTTTTAATACCGTCAGATCGAAGGGCTATAGCAACCTTTTTACCCTGACTGGCACCCCGGGCAGACTCCAGCCATCCACTGAGATTGGCGTTGACTTTATTTCCTGCAGCTTGCTGGTCATCCAAGCTCTCTAATTTACTTTCTTGATATCTCTACGTTGCAAGCGCAGGTTCGCTCACGGTGGCATTCACGTTCAGCATGTTTCTTCCCGGTTTCGCGCGTAAGTCACCCAATCCGACCGCGCTGGCGTCGCGTTGAACCTTCCCAGGTGTATTCATCATTCTCAACATTGTCCGTGTATTGAGCATCGTTGCTCTCTTGCTCGTATTCGCGTCCAACATTCTTGTATTGGTCGATGACGTCGAGGCTGTCAACGCGTTCACAAATGGCGATTTTAACGCGACTGCGTTCGACTTGGGAAACGAGGACTATATCCCGTACGCGATTCCTATACCAAAGAAGATCCTTGAATTTCTGACGATGCCTTCATCTAGGAACAGCACCGTTCCTAACCAAACGGGCGGAGCTTTCTGGGCTGTCTTGAACCGGATCTTCATCATCTTCCAGACCGTCGTGCTCGTCCTGTCCGAGATTGGTATGTGCTATGCGCCACTTTGATATCGAATGAACTGGTGGGAGGCTTAGAACGTCTCGTCTAGGTTGGCCTGCGGCGTTCTTTGACCGCTTCTTTCCCGTCCTCGGAAAAGACTTTGGTGTCGGCGCCCTCGGAGTCATGCAATGCCTGTAAGCCATCGCCGACGTTCATCCAGCGTCCCATCTGAGCCCTCCCCCTCCCTCCTTTTTATTTCGCCAGGATCGGCGCGTCCGTCCTCTCTCACTACCTCGGCGACTTCCCCTTGGTGACCGCGTTCTTTTTATTTTCGGTCGGATGCGCCAACATGCTTGTCGGTCTGATCTTCCGGGAAAAGGCCAAGGACAAGCGGTCTATTCTGTCGTGGCGCGAACGTGGCAAGGACGTCCTTCCCTCGCACGTCCGAGGCGTCGATATCCGACCTGTCACTGGTGCCCTTTCGTCGGTGCTTAGCCGTGACGAGAAAGCGGGGGATCCTGGTCGCACGCCGTCGGATGCCTCTAGCCAGTCCGGAATGGGCTTTGGAAGACAAGGCGAAAAAGCAGCCGGGCTCAAAGGTACGTGTTGCCCGATTCGCTTGTAGTGAAGCAAACGCATATTTCTGAACTATCCGCATAGGTTTCCTTCTCACGAAGCCAGTCGAGACCCTCTCAAAACACGCAACTGGATGAGCACGTTTGTTTCTGTACGGTATGTGAAGTCTCAGTGGTCACGCTCTCTGTTGTATCGATTATCATGCCATCTGTCAATCTTATCGCACGTCCTACGGTCTCGCCTCCACACGTCGTAACAGCTTTCCATTCCCTTGTGCATTGGTTGTACTTACTACTATTCTGCAATCACAATAACGCATGCCGTTTGCCCCATCGTGCCGGAGAGAAAGAAAGCATGCAATAAACAAGCAAGAAAAAAAAACCTGACTCGTACACAATCGACCGTGTCACCCCGACAAGTCTCGGGACCTCTGCTCAAACCGAGCAACTACCATTACATTCTTTTGAAACGACAGGGAGAAACGCTTCAACGTTGCACCTGGCAAAGGGCTCGGGCCACACCCATACCGTTCGTCCTCCATGACGATACGACTGATTTCTCGCATATATAGCAGCGTCGTA
>JBBPRB010001233.1:0-10135 GCA_038092815.1 Hortiboletus rubellus | reverse complement strand
TAGCCAATTAATCAATATCGGTTCGGAAATGTGTTGTGGTATTGACCCTCCGCGAAGCCAATGCCCATTGAATACCGTGGTCCTAGTTGGATCGTCAGGCACAGGCCACCAAGCTCAAGTTGCGGAAGGGACCTTCCATCTAATTTATAATGTCAAACCGCGCCACCCAAGGTGGTCCTACATCTAACGCCTGCTACAGGACAAGTCGAAGGAGGCGATCACTCAAGAGGCGTGCAGTGCGCTCGCAAGCAGCGCATATCTCTCGCAGTTCCTCTTCCACCTGGAAATGGAGACGTTGGGCACTAAATGCGTTTTTATGGATGGCGTATTCATCGGCAGCGATGACGGCCAAACGTGAAGTAGATGCAATTTATGCCAGGACCTTCGAATGTTGAATGGATATTGAGAATGCACAGCCAATGCTACGACCCGCTCTACAGAGATCATCTCGTGATTTAACCTCAAGAATTGATTCTGAAATTCTGAAGCTTCGAGTCAGCCAGTGCCTTGGCAAACTGCTTCAATAGTGACCTGACACGGCCACGGTTCACCGGTCTTGCCAGAAGATAGGAACGTTTGAATACATGATTGATCAATGGATATAAATTGATGAGGGGCGCTAATGATGAGTGACAAATGTCATTGTTAAATCTATACGCGTAGTACGTACGACTAGCATTAAATCTATTAATATGGGGCAGCGGCTGCTTGACACTGGAAAGATCTGTCAACACATACGAGGCAAAGAGCAAAGACCTATACATACGGCTTTAAGCTGTTCGAGATAATACGAACAACTCTGCAAGTCCGCCTTGTCCAAGCAACGTGTAAACTCCTTTGCCTGAGCGTCACATGCAGGGGGGGATTGGAAGGATTGCTGCTGAGCCGGAGCCGCTGGCTCACTAGTCGTTGCCGAGTTGGATCCACCAAAGAGCATATGGGAAATTCCATGACCAATGGTCGAGCCGACCGCAACGGAACCAGCGGTGGCAGCCATTTGTGCAAGCATGCCGGGTTGACCGGAATGAGCGGCTGCTGCAGATGGTGCAGGTGCGTGAGCAGGGTTGGCATGCGCCGCTTGTGGGGGCATGGCAGCAGTGTGAGCACCCCGGGATTGCTGCGCGGGAGCAGCAGCTGGCCTTGGTGCCGGACGAGAGGAACGCGAAGAACGCTGAAAGAACCGGTAAAAGAAGATATGAGGGTATCGACAAGGAGACTTACGGGCATGATGGATGGTGGTGGTAAGAAACAAACGTGTGTCGAATGTGCGGGAATTTTTGCCCCGATCAGTCCTTTTATATCCACCCGCCCCGACGCCTGCCTGAGCATGCGTAAGAGGCCCGGCGAGGTTCGTGGGAAAGCACCGGAATGGTCCAGCAAGTTTCTTCTTTTGGAAATGCACCATCGGGAATGTCTCTTTGGATTGGACGCTAACATTGAACGAGACCAGGAGCTGGCAACTGCCAATTAGGACTGCCGGGACGATGGCAATGCTCACAACATGCGGACCATGGAGACAGGCGAATGTCTGGCCAACCGTCCGTTCTCAGTCGTACGCAGCGATGGCCGTCAAGAGCAAGCAAAAACCGTCCAGCTCTCAAACGTCCCCGACGCCCCGGAACACTTTACAATCACGCAAGACAGAACCACAACCATCAGATGGCAAGGCAGAGAAGTCCAAGTCTCGGCTTTCATCACTCGAGAGCGCCGCAGAGCAGAATATTAAAGCAATGGAGAGCATGAAGCGGTTTAGCAAAATGTACGCCAAGGCCGACGTATGGGGGACGGAAATGACAAACTTGGGTATGGCTGCTGTCCTGGTTTTCGTTCCCGGACACAATTTATAATCCTATTAGATGCGGAGATACCCTATGATCTGCGTCCGATGTTCCGCTCGCTCACTACAAAACCCATGTTTGCGTCAAGCAAATTCTCGTGCGTATCGTGGTTGTGTCTGTACAGTGTGTGCCAACATTGATGACTACGTGACACAGCGATCTCTGGTATGCCATTAAGCATAACACGAGCAACTGGATGAAGAACTCGTACAGGTGGACTTTTACTTGTTTGTGCCGAAACGCAGTCCCTGACACGCTGTCATCATTTTCTTAGCATGTTCGTCATGGCAAAAGCCAATGCCTTCCCGGGAAGGAATATACAACTACGCGTCAAGACACTGGGTCGCATATTGAGCGTACGAAACAATTCTTCAGATGCGTTGTTGGCTCCGTTGCGACAAGTGGCTCTTGATACCTATCGCAAAGTGAATACTTCCATTTCAAGGTACGTACCTGGTCGACGTTTGAGTACTCGTGTTGGTCACAAGTTCCAACCACTATAGGGGGCACGAGGATACGGTGAAATTGTTCACGTCGGGCTCATTTCAGGAAAAGACTATCAAGACTATGCGTCGACGAGAAAAAGGTCAGACATGGGCTTGGAGTATCACCAGCGATGTGTCGGATGCAGCTCTATTTCCCAAGTCAAAGAAGAGTAAGTCACCCATTGCACCTCGGGTTCCATTCTGATGTACCCAGAGCGGAGAGTTCCCACACCAGTGGACATTGTTTCCATCCGAGCGGGTGAGGTTTATACTGAAAATGCAGATCCTATCAATGGCCATCGTCTGCTCATCCAAGCCCTCGTCAAGTTTGATACTACGCACGTAAGCAGCTTTCTCCTAACTTCTGCATGGCCGATGACTAGGCCCTGTTGCCACACGACACAGAAAATTGACATTACGGACAAGCGCGGGCAAGTCGTTAATTCAGATCTCGCTGGTTCCCGTAAAGTCGTGCAATACCTCCTATTAGAAAAAGTGGGGTGGTATGACACACCTTGGAAGATCAAAGACCAGTTCCACAAGGCGTAGAAGCTCTTATATAGCCCCTTCCTTTACCTGCTGTCACACATTAGCTTGGTATGAGGCTACGCCCATGCGTTATGCTACTGCTTCTAATAGGAGTCGGAACGATGTGAAGTATATTTTCCAATTTCGCATGTGAGCAAGGAGCTTCATTCCAACTGCAGGAGGTAAATGTACAGTATACCACGTACTGCTGCTTTGTCCGACGCTTCTCACACAAACCAACCTCGAAGCCTACATGAGACTACGTCGCACATCTACCGTATCGCCAAGCAACACCGGCGATCGAAGATACCGTGTCAGTCCTCAGCGCTATGACAGTGTCCGATCATAGGGGGTTATACACAACAATTATGCAGACTCTTGCCTAGGGAAACTGCGAGCGGCAGTAACCATTTCGTGCCCGCAGACATGAGGGACAGCCTGAGACTCGTGACCAAAACACAACCATGTGAGCAGCTAATGGCACGACAGAGACCCTTCCCACTTGGCCAACCACATATAGATGCAATCCTCAATTTTCTTCTGGTCGACGAGCTTCTCAACGAAAAAGAGTTCGACGTCTGTGATGATTTGAGGCTCGGACGTGACAAACTGCGAGCACGCCGAGAAACCCCGGGAAGGTACCAAGGGTGGAGGGGTGACGCAAAGGATAGCTAACTCTAGCGAGACGGCGAGAGAAATTTGAGTAACCCGCAGATGAAAGAATGACGACAACCATTTGGGATGAGATACGGGAGCGGCTCAAGAGAGAGGGGAAGACTCCCTCTCAGTAAGTGGGCGGAGTCGACCACGATAGCAAGTGACCGTGGCATACTGGCATGGAGTGATTTCCGAGTCATGTCGGAATCACACGCCTTGCGAGTCCGTGATCGGTTCGGACTGTCATGCCAACTTGAAGGTCCTGCTCTAAGCACTACGATCCTTTTCCCCGAATCCCACACAAAACCGTTTCGTCGTTTCGGTGGCCAAGAACCTTGGTCAGTCGGACATAGCCGGTGAGCTACACGAACTCGTTTGCAAGGCACAGGCAGGCAACAAGAGTGCTGTAGGGCATCTGGGACTAACCCAGTGTTACCCTCTCGTGCTCTGACGTGCTCATCCGAATGGTAGCAGTAGGAACCACGTCCGGGAAACGTACACACTTGTGAACGACAATTTGAACGAAGAAGGAAAGTGTACGTGGTCGGGGGGACCCCGTGCTACTGTGCAAATGAACCGATGGCATTATGGCCTGTCGTGTTTGCGATGCTCGATCTGCCGCTTTGTCTACGCGTGGCGATCTCGGTGAGACGCTCCAAGAGGAACGTCGACAGTGTCACTTTGTTTACAGGCCACATTACTACCTGTAGGCTACGAAACATGGACCGCCCTCAGACTGTCCTCATCAACGCTACCCAACCCGACGTGATACGACGTTTGTGCAGATATGCGATCTGAACGACCTCTCCGCTAAAGTGAGGTCAAGTGCATGGCGTAATGGAAAGCACGCAGGAATTCCCTGCTCTCAATAGATCGCCCCAGCTTTGAAACTGAACAGCAACATATTTGGGGTGACGGTTCTTCGCGCATTTACTGGGTAAGTAATCTGAAGCCACTTGCTACGTTGTACATTTGATTGTGTATGGAACCGACGTTGATCCAGAGTCGGCATTAACGTCGAATCGCTGTAATAAATCCTGGACCTTTGTTTCATTTCATTTGATACGCTATACATCACTCCCCTAGCTCGTGTTTCTGATAATTTGGTAACCATTTCTTCAACCACAGACATGTTACTCAAACGACGATCAACACATATACTTGTATTCAAGACTCGTATCCAGAATCTGTACATAGACCTTGGGGAAATGGCACAGAACTACAGGACACTTTGAAAAAGGCAATCATCGAGAAGGAGATCAACTCGTCATCGTAGCTTTTCAAGAAAAAAAATCGCAGTCACGAAGCAAGAAATCACCACACGATTATCGTACAGAACACTGGCACTGCATTGGAAAGAGGAAATCACAGGGTAACTATCGCACAAAAGACATCGACTGGAGACGTTTCTGTGGATGCATGAGACACGTGACAAACATATCGAGAAGAGAGCTTACTATTAATTGACTAGGGGATTGGCCCGACACGCGCAATGCCAGAATTAACCCACCGGTGCTGGCCTGGCCTGATGGGCCGCCTGTGGACGTCTTCGAAGACGACTTCAAAGCCAGGCTCCGGCTGCAGGAGAAGCATGTGGGAAGATCCACCAAAGCGGAAGTGCCCAATCTGCTCTCCGGCATTGACGGGAATCGCCGGCGCCGGGGGGTTCACCGGCCCCAGAAGAATCTCGCAAGTGGACACCTCCACCATTCCGATCGCAATGAAGGCAACCAACTGGAGATGGAGAGCAGGGTCGGTCGGCTCGATGATATACACGGCGCGGGCGGCGGCGGTGCTGAGCCAGGGTTGAGAACGAATGATGGCGCCGTGAGGGTCACCTGGTTCGAGATCCGGATCGTAGCGGGGGGCACCATCATCGGGGAGAACAGCATAGTAACTGCCTGGAAAAACAATGCTCGCCACGATGTTGCCCGTGACGGGGCTGTGCCAGCGGTGATAGTCCGCAGGACTAAGGAAGGCTTGATAAGCCGATGCACCTGCGAACTGGCCTTCCCATGCAGGAGCCAAAGTATCCGGGTTTGTGCCGATGTCCCCACCGAGAATGTCGTGGATGGAGTAATTCTGCTCTTTTACCCAGAAGGTGTCATTAACCCGGAGGTTCCTAGCCGTGCGGAGGACGGTGGACTCGCAGGCGTTGACGATGAATCCTGGCAGGATGGGGCGGACTCCAGGCAGAAATTGTCTAGTGAAGAAGGTGTCCCACGAATTGTAGATGGGCACGACATCGCCTGGTGCTGCTGGTGCATCGGGTGCGAATGTCTGCTCGAAAGTCAGTCTGCCGAGACCTGCCTCCAAGTAGGCGCGACCATCTTCGCTGAACCACCCAGTCGCACCCGTGTTAAGGGTGCCGCTTGAATCGGGGCCTTGAAGCCACGCGCCCCAGGCATTCAACAAATTCTGGAGCGCAGCGTTGAAAGCCGGGTCCAGGAACAGAGTCTGACCGGCGGCGGTGTTGCTGAGCAGATCGAAGATGAGATACAGTGGAACACCAATCGGCTCGCCAATAATGAGGCCATCTAAAGTCGTGGCCCTGAAGAACAGGGGCGGTGACCCGACGATACCATCAAGAATGATCAGCAAGTCTTCCCAGTTCTGCACAATAGCTGGATCGGCCCACTAAAGAAAAGTCAGTTGACGATCATGACGCCAATTCGTGCATACCTCTGCATAATATCGTCCTGCTTGTTCGAGAACTCTCGCGAAAAGGGCTCTGTGGGCTGGAGTGACGGCGTCATCAAACGCTACAACGGCAGGCAAATGTGCTGGGGGTGGCTGAGCGAGTTCATCATCAGATCCATCATCAGATTCATCATCAGACCCTCCATCACCATCACCACCTGCTCCTCCACCTTCACCTTCACCACCTCCACCTCCACCACCACCACCTCCACCACCACCACCACCACCTCCACCACCAGATCCTCTACCATATCCCCCACCAGGTCTTCGACCTTGTTCGAGGAGACTAATGATGAACTGGTTGTGGAGCCAGTTGCTCTGGCACAAAAAACCGGTGTATGGAGAACGCTTTATGGAGTCGATCGGTTGGGACCCGGGGGGAATTTTAGTGTGCAGTTGAGACATTGTGGCGAAGTTGGTATGCTGGGAGTTAGAGAAGGTCAAGTTCTGGGGCCGGTATCGTTAGCCGAGATAAAGCGAGCAGAGAGCCGGGTCTTTATATGAAAAGACTGTAGGGTCGTCGTTATTCGCGCTGAAAACAAATTATTTACCCACCTGACCAACGCCGTTCCTTCCGTTTCCTGTCCGAATCAGGGAGAGGACTCTGCCGACTTGCGCAGAACTCAAAAAAAAAAAAGATCTCAGATGTCGGTGAGTGACGATCAAGGAAATGTTGGTACGGTACTGTGGGTGATACGACGGACATGACTCATGGAATCAAGCATGTGTCAAAGCCGCACTGATACACTGTCACCGACTGTGCTTCCAAGCTCGATTGTCCCCGGCAACTGACGACCTTCGCCGGTGTTCCGACGCGGATAGAAGGGGTAGGAAAGACCTATGAACTCGATAAGGGGACTTCAGCTGATCACAGGATACCTTTAAAGGGGATGGCACATTTGTCCTCGGCCCACGTAAAACGGTTAGTGCTGGCGTGTGTGACCACGGAGGTACAACAAAGGTTCTTTCTATTGCTGCGAGGATTGATTGATTAATATTGGTAAGACACGAGTTCCGTGTGTTCTGTGAGAAAGCCATGGATATACAATAGGGGTGCTGATAATGAATACCGTCCGGAGCAGTGAAAGTTCGATGCACATACTAACGTCTCAGAGTCTCAGACACGGTCAGATAAGTTTGCAATACTTACCCGCAGTGGGAGGGCGGATATGTCAGAAGTACTAGTCCAACACCCTCGCCACCCTCGCCAAAGCGCTGAAAGCTGCTGGAAAACTGCCGCTGCAAGGGCACGGGACACGTACTATAGGCTCCACCCCGGAATATCCTGAAGTGTCGCGATGTACACCTCATGACCGATCAATTGGCAACAACTGACCATGCATATCCAACTTTGCTGTCTTTCCCGTGCCCTTCGTGCTTCTGTGACAGCCAAGTCCAATGCCTGTTCTCGTAACGCTTGGTAAATGAATCTCGGACTCAGATCAGAGGGGACAAATTTCCCTGAGACGTTTGGGATGGGATGGATGTGGTGGGTGAGAGTCGCAGTCAGATTGATGGTGTACTCTAACTCCGAACTGCGTTATGTAAACAGCTAGAAGGGACTGCAGCCAAGGGTCCAACGTTGCTTCTCGAGTAGCATCTGGTGGACATCCCAGGTTACCCACTTCATATCCATCTCTCACTGAGGAGTTCCTCACGTCTTGAATATTAGTACTTGGACACGGTCGATGATGTGAGGGTAAGTACTAGATAGATGTTTGCAGACTAGTACTTACTGCCAGAGTTTTCCGGAAGTTACTTCACCGGTTAGCTATGGCTACACTGCTCCGTCTGCAGCTTCTTGCTTGGAAATGAGTTTACTATCCCTCGCCGTGCACACGCAATCAGGTCAAACACCCATAGCCTAGTACAGAGTCCTTCCAGTCGACGAGATAATCCGCTGTTCACACCTGACCTCGTATCATGCATTCCTCCCCGTCGAGTAAAAAACCCAGTCCCCCTTCACCAGGTGACCCAAGTCCGTCCAAGATGCATCTATTGATGCTTCGACGGCACCCGGCAACATCGTGTGATGGACCATAACGGGTTCATCACGGACGGTGACCACCCTGTATGAATGATGGGGAAACACGTCTTGGACATGCCCCCTAGTGAAGGAAGACCGCTGTTCCGGGGTTTTCAGAGTGGCACAAAGAGCAATAAATAGTGGACTCGCACCCGTTGTAATGGAAACGGGTATTGGAATCTGTCATGATCGGGTGCAGCATCGTTGAACTCTCTGGTGAAAGAGGGATCCCAAGGACCCTTGTGCTGAAGTGGATCCAACTCGCGTTTGTAAGTTTCACCAACGGCCAAGATTCTAACACGGTCAGATCCACTTCACTGAACCGCTGGTCTGCAAGCGTATCACTGGAGTCTGAAGTTTTGTTTCAATCGCTTGCGAGCAGCATTGGGATCCGGCTGATTGGACAAGTCGTAAGCAGCGAAGGTGTTGCTGACTAGATCAAGGATGAGATACATGGGCACATCGGCTCGCCGAAGGTATATTGGGTATGTAGAACTGGGGAATTGATTTAACGATTCCATGGAGAAAGGTCAGGAAGTCATCAAAGATGGCTACGATGAAATTAGGGTCAGCCCATTAGAGGATAAAAACAGGTTCTGGGGTGTTTCCTTGGAATCTTATTGTCCATCGTGACGAAGAGCGGTCTAAAAACGCGTTTTCTGGTCATCGATGAGGTTCTCGGAAAATCCTGTGACGACGACCGCAGACTCAGTTGGTGTGGCAAACTCAGTTGCAAACGACAATAATTCATTCAGTCGGGGACGGTAGTGACGGTCAGTGTGAGCAAAGATACTAATCGAGAAAGTCAACCAAGAAGTGCCGTTGCCCTTTCTTCTCTTGACACTGTCGCATGACATAGTTTGACTGAGTCCAGCTTGCTCGAAAGACGGTCCGGGTAGGTAGGGTTCTGGAGATGCCACAACACCCTTGAGCTAGAGAAGTCTGAGACGGATCGCGACCCTAATTTGTTGAAGACTAGCTTCTGGCATAGCAAGACGAGTCCAATATGCAGTGAAATAAATCTTGTTGGGACAATGGGTTCTGTTGTTCAAAGGTCTGTAGGCGTGTAACGGCTGGAATCGTGTCATTTGGTAGACCTTGAAGTGCCTGGCAGTGGCACGGGCCGGTCTTTCAAGTTGCTTGACATCACAACACCTTTTTGTCATGTCACGCAAACCAGCCTCGAAGTCTACATCTAACAGGAGCCAAAGAAAACCCCTCAAAACGCTCAAGCTTACACCTCGCGACAGCGACGATGACCTAGAACCGCCGACGAAAAAGTTCCTTGCTGGTTTCGCGGTGCGTACTCAAACAGACTCGATTTCTCCGTCTAGCACAACTCATCGTCCTTGATTGTCTGCTACAGCATTCGAATCCTCGGGTATTCAATTTAACTGGGAGTGATGCCATCGTGTCGTCGGGCTCTCAAGGACAGGCCGGTTCGTCGAAATTGGCAAAGCCTCGTCCCTCGGTGGATGTTAAAGGAAAGAACAAAGAAACGAGGACATTGGTGGATGATGAGGATGGTATTCTATGGGTGGACAAGTACGAGCCTAGGTCTGAGGTGAGACGCCTACCGTCTTCGTGTCTGTGAACGACGCCTTCGACCGTTCGTCATGCTGAACTGAAGCAATAAAGGCAGAACTGGCGGTTCACAAACGCAAAATAGAAGATGTGCGCCGTTGGCTGCTTGAGGCGTTTGAGGGTGGCCCATCAGCAAAATTGCGAAAGTACCGTGTACGTGTTTGTCGTTAGAGGTCATCGCAGCTGAGCAAACTCTTTGTTTGTCGTAATCTACAGCGCATACTCGCCCTTACTGGTCCAGCTGGGACCGCAAAAACGTCTACAATGCGCGTCCTCTCTAGGGAGCTCGACTTCGAGATTCTCGAGTGGCGGAATAG
>JBBPRB010001232.1:0-10139 GCA_038092815.1 Hortiboletus rubellus | reverse complement strand
TCTTTTACCCTTTAGTACTTAGCCAAGTGTCAGAGAAGCAAATGGAGCATGTGATCTCAGTTGCGAATCACCTGACTCAGATCATGTGACTGTGCACAGCATGAGTCATAATGAGTCATATTGAGTTAAAGTGAGTCAAATGAGGACCAAGGAAAGCACTGCCCCTAGACTGGAAAAATGATCATGTGACCTGCACAGCATGAGTCATTGCCAAGCCAAAGGCTATTTTTAGCAACTGCTAGTCATTTTCTGACAGGTTGAGTCAAAGTGAGTCAGTATGAGTCATATTTTGGCACAGCCACCTCAGAACCAAAGGTAGCACAGCCACATGTAAACTACTATATAAGGAGCACAATTCAGCCCCATTTGGACAGTTCCCTCTTTTAAGGAAAAGATTCCTATTCGATTGAACTCAACCAACGAGTGCTCACAAGTGCATCCCTCTACAAACAAATAGAGAGGCTGTGTAGAGAAGTTTCCCACGCTATAAATAGAACTACTTAGACCCAAGTTAGGAGTATGTATACTGCATCCCTTAGGATAGGGACAGTTAGGACACCTTTAGGGAGAAAACCCCAAAGCGGGCAACTAAAGGGAATAGATCCCCAGCTAGTAGGGAGACCTAATAGTTCATTAGTACCCTGGGAAAGGGTTGAGCAGAGCATTTGAAGCTGATTGCCAACTCCTTAGTGCATAATAGAATCAGTTTAGGAAAGACTGTTCTGTGTGACTAAGAGACGTGTGTGAATTAGTAGCAAGAGTGAAGCGTATTTATGCTACCTACCCAATTGAGCATTTCTAATCTACAGGAGCTAATTGGAAGTCCATTGAAAGTACATCTTAGAGAAGTAACCCTAGTCACTACAAGAGTATTTCCTTCCTAGCAACTTGAGAGTTGTCTAGACCATTCCCCAACTAATTATAGTATATTTCGTACACCACTCCAACAGAAACCCAGACCCTCAATGTGTTACTGAATCCCCAATCACCCTCAACCTTGTTGACGATTGACAAACGAACCATGTGCCTGATAGTCAACCCCTTTCTATGAGATTGATACTTGTTTCTAGTACCAACTCGACCAGGGAGGAGTACTCTCTTCACCTTGCTTCAGGTTTACTATCTGTGGAGATAAGATTGGTTGTCTGGTAAGCGTTTTCTTAGCGTTTCTACTGATCTTATCTAGAAAGAAGACAGCATGTGCGACAATGCTGTTCAACGTACAACCACCCACCAACATTGTCATCCATATACCCCCGCTACTACCCATGTCACTACCCAATGCACGCGCTCACACCACATCAACAGCACCATTCGTGCACACCTGCTCACTCAACAAAAAAAAAAAAGTCAAGTATGTCTGATTCAACCCATTCATCATACTCACCGCCCCTCCAGCCCTCTCCCTCACAATGATGACAACGACGGCACCACCCTCCGTGTCCATTGGCACACACCTGGTCACTCAACAAAAAAAAAAGCTAAGTACATCCGATTTGACCCCTTCACAGTCCCCACCACCCCTCCAGCCCTCTCCCTCTCCCTCACAAGGATGACGATGACAGCCAGATGTGACACGCACAGCAGCAACAACAGCAGCATATCGATGGCACCAGCCTATGCCACCAGACACGACAACGACGCCACATGATGCACGCAACGCATGCAGCAACGACAATGACAACAACGATGACAACAACAGCACCACTGTGCCTGTACCACCAGACGTGATGACAACGCGACATGATGCACGCAATGTGCAGAGCGACAACAACGACAATGGCACCACTGTGCCCGTGCCTCCTGACACGATGATGACACCACCACGCGATGCACACAACAATGGCGATGGCACCACCATGCACATGCCACCAGAGGCGATGAGGACGAGAACGAGAACGTGACATGACGCGACGTCCGTAGCAATGATGATGATGCGACATGCACACTGGCACCACTATGCCTGTGCCATCAGATGTGACGACGACGACGACACAACGTCACCACCGTGCCCATGCCAGTAGAGGCAACGACGTGACACGACACGGTGCACGCAATCACAACACTGACGGCGACGAGTTGGCTGGCACCACCGCCCCTAGTGTGCCACCAAACACGGTGCCGTGTCAACTGCACCACCATGCCACTATGCCACCAGACACAATGCCGACAACACGACATGACCATGACCATGATGGCACCACCCTCTGCATCTATTTGCACGCCCACTCAACCAAAAAAAAAGAAGTTGAGTACATTTGATTCGACCCATTCACCGTACCCACCACCCCTGCAGCCCTCTCCCTCATGATGATGACAGTGCATTCAGTGAGGACGGTGCTGCGACAGTGCATCGTTGTGCAGGTGCCACCAAACACGACAACTCGGACAACGATGCAATGCAACAGTGCACCGTTGTGCCGGTGCCACCAGACGTGACAACTCGGACGACACGACAATGACAACAACAGCACCACTGTGCCCATGCCACCAGATGCGATGACCGCTGACGACACAATGCGCACAGTAACATGACGATGACACCCCATGGTGCATGCAATGATGGTGATGGCGAGGACGATGTCGATGGCACCACTGTGCCCGTGCCACCAGAGGTGATGACAGGGACATGATGCGAAGGTAAGTACTGCCCCTGTGCCCATCCCCTTTGTGCCGTCTCACCCATCCTTGTGTCTCACCCACCTTTGGCGCACTGTCCCCACCCATTGGTGTTCCTCTTGCATGTCCTCCCCCTTGTGTGATTTTAGCTTTAAGTATGCTATAAGTTGTATAAAGTAATATTGAAATAAATTCATGATTTGTTTATGGCTATTCATTTGGTTCAAGTGAGTCCTACCATGGACTATAGATTGTATAGAGTAAAATGGTAAATGACAACAAATGATTATAGTGAACTATGTTGATGTGTTGGGTACTGTGACCTTATGTAACAGCATGCTACCATAGTGTGGCATAGAAACTAAGTACATTACATCGTACTATGTAAGGGGGGGATGTTGATGGGTGCAACTGGTGTTACATATACAACATAGGCCAATGTAGACTTCTGCATTTTTGCGGATGAACCCCAAAAGAAAGAAAGCAAGTTGAGATGCTCATGGGCTTGTCGACGTTCCATATCTTAGTATCCATATGACTCCTGAGATCAGGCTGTCCCCCATATGGGTTGATCGTGAAGATGTGCACTGTACCCTTGCCCATCCCAACAGCGACCCATCGTCTGTCTGGAGAGACCTCCATTTCTTGAATGACAGTAGACGTGCGGCCATGACGAAGACTGTATACGTGCCACAGCATGTTCTCCTCCAGACCCAGTGGGGGTGGTGTCTGAGACGGGACGAGAACCGACCCAAGTCCAGCGCCAGCACCAGCGTTCTTTCCTTCCTTCCCATTCTCACCATTGCCTAGGTCACGACCACCTTCGGCCCCACCACCCACCCATCTCAACACATGTGCACGTTGTCACAGTTGAAAGACATGCATGACCTGTCTGTCCTTCGGCCCAACAAGAATCGAATTCCCATCGTGCGTGAAAGTGAGATGGCTAATTGGCTGATGTTTAGCGGTGACAAACTCGGCGATGACCAGGGGATGTGACAAAATAAGGCTATTCATGAGCGGTCCCAAATCAAGTACTTTGATGTAAGCGCCAGGGGCAGACCTATTCTGGTGGAGCGAAGCATCACACCCATCTTCAGCGCTGCTTGAGGGCGTGGCATCGCCAGTTGTTGCACCCTGAAGATGGGTATGGTTATTCCCGTGAACCTGATTGTGGTCATGATTCCCACTACTTGCCACAGGGGTGCTTCATGAAAAGAAGAGATTGCTCACCCCACCCATCACAGAAGCACACTGGTCCCCCTGCATGAAGAAAAGACCCTACGTCAGATCTTTGCGCACATGTGGCAATGTAGATGTCCCAGCCAATACACCAGAACACAACTTCACATACTCGGCTGTGGCATTGTACGCCTTGCCACCCAATGACCTCACACCACTCAAAACTGTCCCTCCGACTTTGATCGTGGCATTTCCCAGGTCTGCTAGGGAGAGACCAAAAGGGGTCGATGAAATTTGGACATGCATGTGTGGCTGCAGTGGAGCGGAACCATGTGGTGCATCTGAATGGGGTGGCTGGGCGGTGAACGCAAGAAGACAGTGAGAAAGGGAATAAATGGGTGTGGGGTCGTCTGGTGTCAAGACTTCGTCCAAATCATGTCTATGCCTGATAGTGATACAATGTCATTTGTACTTGGTTTATGTGTTGGTGTACAACTGTAAGCAAATATGGAAGAGGATGAAATAGTATGTAGTATGGTTAATGATACCAAGGAAAGAATGTGAAAAGCAGGTGGGTTTGTTGTGCTCTAAAATGTGATTTCGTGAATCACTCGTCGAAATGAAGAAATACCTTTTCGGGACTCACGATAACGGTAAAAAGGTCACTTGAGGCAAACGACAATATGTTGTGGCACGGCGGCCGCTTGATCACTTCGTGGGAGCCTAATGAATAAATAAGCATTATAGATTGACCTCGTATCTTGGAGCTATAGGGTGATCTAAGTGAACAACAGGACGCAAACTATTAAAGTAACTTACATTATGCCAATCAAGGGCCACAGACTTGAGAATTGGACATCATCCACAACAGGTGGTGGAAGAGCACCAGCAAAGGTAATGTGTCCCCATGAAGGAGCAGAAAGATTCAACACCCCTAGAACAAAGGCTAAATTTGTGCAATCCCACATCTGGAATCCAGAAGAGTAGCCGAGGAAGAGAACGTGCCTGTGTAGCTGAGTAGTCAGCACACACTGTCTTCTTTCTAGATAAGATCAGTAAAAATGCTAAGAAAACGCTTACCAGATAACCAATCTTATCTCCATGGATAGTAAACCTGAAGCAAGGTGAAGAGAGTACTCTTCCCTGGTCGAGTTGGTACTAGAAACAAGTATCAATCTTGTAGAAAGGGGTTGACTATCAGGCACGTGGTTTGTTCATCAATCGTCAATGAGGTTGAGGGTGATTGGGGATTCAGTAACACATTGAGGGTCTGGGTTTCTGTTGGAGTGGTGTATGAAATATACTATAATTAGTTGGGGAATGGTCTAGACAACTCTCAAGTTGCTAGGAAGGGAATACTCTTGTAGTGACTAGGGTTACTTCTCTAAGATGCACTTTCAATGGACTTCCAATTAGCTCCTGTAGATTAGGAATGCTCAATTGGGTAGGTAGCGTAAATATGCTTCACTCTCACTACTGATTCACACACGTCTCTTAGTCACACAGAACAGTCTTTCCTAAACTGATTCTATTATGCACTAAGGAGTTGGCAATCAGCTTCAAATGCTCTGCTCGACCCTTTCCCAGGGTACTAATGAACTATTAGATCTTCCTACTAGCTGGGGATCTATTCCCTTTAGTTGCCCACTTTGGAGTTTTCTCTCTAAAGGTGTCCTAACTGTCCCTATCCTAAGGGATGCAGTATACTCCTAACTTGGGTCTAAGTAGTTCTATTTATAGCGTGGGAAACTTCTCTACACATCCTTACTGTTTGTTTGTAGTGGGGTGCACTTGTAAGCACTCGTTGGTTGAGATTTACTCAAGTAGGAACCTTTTTCCTAAAAGAGGGAACCTGCCAAATGGGGCTGAATCGAGCTTCTTATATAGTAGTTTACATGTGGCTGTGCTACCTTCAGTTCCGAGGTGGCTGTGCCAAGATATAACTCATACTGACTTACTTTGACTGAACCTGTCAGGAAATGACTAGCAATTGCTAAAAATAGCCTTTGGCTTGGCAATGACTCATGCTGTCCAGGTCACATGACCATTTTGCCAGTCTAGGGGCAGTGCTTTGCTTGGTCTTCATTTGACTCACTTTGACTCATTATGACTCATTATGACTCATGCTGTGCACAGTCACATGATCTGAGTCAGGTGATTCGCAACTGAGGTCACATGCTCCATTTGCTCCTCTGACACTTGGCTAAGTACTAAAGGGTAAAAGAGATATTAAGAAAATGAGTAGCTATGTAGTTATAGGTAGTAATAAAAGTATGTTGGAAGAAAACATTTTATTTTTCCACAACCTGTGAATGAACAAATAAGGAAAAATAGAGGTATATACTAGGCACTATGGTCTATATGTCCCTCAATTAGCTAAGCATTTGGACCGTGGGAATAAGGTGAAAAACTCAAATCTCAGGTCAAATGTTTAGCATCATATATACAATAACTAAGTATCCACATCCAAACACTTTGGTGCAGGTCATCAGCAGGGAATGGAAAACAATCATCCCTGATTGTTCATTCAATCAAGGATAATTAAGTTGGGGTCTTCCATTAGCCCTTTGCTATCCCTGATTAGGAGAAGGAGCTTCTTCCTCCTCTGGTTCAGGGAATGGTTCATTCTGAGTCAATTCACGAAGAACTCTCTCCATATCTGCTATAGGGTGAAATGGGGGCTCTAAGAAATGAATTAACTCCATTCTATCTTCTAACAGTCCATGCCTAATTGGGTCAACCTGCCTAATTCGGGAATACAGGTCACTGTGATACTGATTACAAAGACGGGCATGCCTGTAGATTGGATGGCAGTAAATACAATGCCATTGCACTGTAGGTGTTCCTCGGTTTCTACCATGGGTAATCACTTGTTCAGTTGCATGGTACTGAATTTGATTATTGTCTCCTTCCTCATGAACGTGATGCATGAGCTCGGTATGTAGGAATTGTAAGATATGTGTTCGAGTAGTTGTTGCTGTTTGTGAAGATCTAGTACTTCCTGTACTATTCCATTAGCCTCAGCCATTTGTGTCTGATGGTATTATGGCTGCTGCTTAAGTAAGGTAATGTATTTGGGTCAGAGCTCCCTATTATGTATAAGGGTATTTAGGGGCACCGATTACCAATGTTATAGGTACTGAAGATAGGAACAAAGGCAATGACTATGCCTTACAGAACTAGGGAAATTTCTTCACTAGTAGCTAATTCAAGATCGAGAAATGATGTTGGTAATATTGGCTAGGGTGCCTCCGTTAACTTGAGCTTGGTGCTCTAGAGGGTTGGGATCTGGTTGTGGGGATTGCTCTTGTTCAGTGAGTTGGCGAAGGATTTCAGCTATGGTCCCTCCTGCAATTGGATGGAATGATAGTGCTAACAAATCTACAAGATCTGTTCACCTTTCTTCTTCTGGCAGATTTCCTTCAGAATCCAAATTTCTCATTTGATCATATAAATTGTTGTAGGTTTCAACAAATACTGTACCATATCAGTAGATGATTAGGCAATGCTGACAGTGCCAATCAGCCCAAAGGGTTCCTCTTTCTCTTCCTTCGGTCTCTACATGTACAGTAGCATCATAGTAGGAAGCAGTATGATCATCATTTCGGAAGGTGTGATCAAATAACCAATCCTGTAGTGTGTCAATAACTGAATCGCATAAATTGCAATGCAAACTCAAGTTCCAGATAGTAACATCAAGGTCAATCGGTTCTGCCATATTGCTAGTGCTCCTTATTATTTATAACAGTATTTAAGGGCAATAGTTTCTTACAGAAAGAACGGAACTGTAACCACTACAGATGTACTTGGAATGTCGTAGGAAGTAAGGGATCTGAGGTACACCTCGTTTAATGTCAGTGTAAGGATAGGAAAGTAGTACACGGGAATGAGGTGATCAGGACACTTATCTACTCAAAGCCATTGATCTATCTGTAACTGGAACCAGTGTATCAATGACTGTATAGCAGTTAGACAGATTAGATCAAGGGGAATACGAAGTAGGAATTTGTCTGGGATCTTATCAGCTGAGTGGTAATAGTGGGGTAAAGGGGTAAGTTGGACGTTGATGCAGTCTTGCCAATGTCCGGTGATGCATGATAGGTGGCCTAGAAATATTGGCTCGTCTTCCATCCAAGCATAGAGCGCGATCTGATCGTCACTACTAGGAGGACAAATGAACTCGTGTCCCATGGCATAGCCAATGTGGGCACTGAGTTGGTGCACATAAATGAATGTGCCGATGGCTCAGTTGTGATGGAAACACAGATTTGCAGCCATGATTGTATTCTTGAAAGGGATAAGTCGTGTCGCTAGATGGCAAGTTGTGCTTACCGGTGGCAGGATTGATGGAATGTGGCAGGTAATGGTGGAATGTGGTAACTTCTACAGCTTCAACGGTCGCTTAAATAATATACGCGGCTAGATAGATTCTATTGGCGATATCCATAGTAATGCTGGGTCAATTGTCTGTGAATCCTGCTCTTGGTCTGATGAATTAGGTAACACATACAGCACATCTTGCAAATATATCATTCGGCCTTGTAAGTTCCAGCCAGACTCAGTAATAATACCATTGTCCAGTGTTCTTCCTGGTGTGCTCATCGGGAATGGGTTTCCAAGACTCCATTCAGTAGGGCTAGATCTCTCAATATCTTCTGCTGCTCGAATTCGTTGTTCCTCATTCAGAGTAGAGCATGGGGATATGGGGGCAGATCTTGCTCTGGTGGCCCTTGATGGGCCTGCCCAGGCACATTCAACATGTCCAGATCCCTTAATATATTGTGAGAATGGTTCCTGAATGGGTTGTTGCTGTTCGACATTGTTTCGACCAATTTCAGATGAGTCTTGTGATGTAGCTGGACTTGTTAGGTAGTCTGGTATTGTGCTTTGTTGACTAGGATCTAGGGCTCTTAGAATATATTTCTCTAATGCCCATAGTTCTTCTCTATCGTGTTCTATCTGTTGTAGCTTCTTACAAGCTGATCTACACTCAGTACACTCTGTAGCTGAGGGTATTACTATGGTCTCCTCTAGGCTAGTTCTAGGAATGGTTATATGATTCGTGTGGGTAGTTGGCTCAGCTAAGGGTGTGAGACCAAATGTGGAGTGGTAAATTTGGGTGGGGTGCTCATTAAGCAAATGAGCTACCCAATAATAGGTAACTTGTCATAATCGATTTTGAATATGCAAGTTCTGTCGGCAGAAATGAACTTGCCACTCTGATAGGGTACTAGTGATATGTGTGGGCTCAGTCGATGGCTGACCCTGTGTCAGATCTGTCATCATTGGCAGTATTAGACTTTGCGGGTAATTTATTGAGTTTTCACTCATATGGCTCTCCATCTTCTGATGATGCTTCTTCTTCGTCTGTGATTACCTTAAGGTCCTCTCCCCTTTTATCTAACTTTGTTAGGGAGTGCCTCTGTATGTAAAGTATTACTCTGAATGCAGCAATTGGTCTAGCTAGTTGAGCTCCGTCAACTTCTGCTAGTCTGTAACTTCCTCCTTGGATTTGTCTGATTACTTTGTATGGACCTAGATACTTGGGCTTAGTTTTCCTGTTCAGTTCTTTCTCAACAGCTGTATTCCTGATTAGGACTAAGTCTCCAGGGGAATAGCTTCCCTGCACCAATCTAGTTTCAAATCGCTTTTCAAATTGGTGCCTAGAGTTCAACCTAGAATCTTGTAAGGTTACTATGGCTCTTTCCAAATCTTCTTCTCGTTGTTCTATTTGCCTTATCCATAGTGCTAATAATTCTTCATGGGAAAGTTCTCAGTCAAATCCTTCAACCAAGAAGGTGAAACAACCCTAGAGCGTAGCTCCCTTAGGTTGCCAGAAGATAGCCGTAGACTTGGAGCAAAGTGAGAAGAGGCTTGTCAGGCCAATAGAGTCCTTCTTATAGTGCTTTAGGGGAAAACACCAAGAGAACTAGACTAGAGTTCTCTGGCGCTGGCATCGAGCCTTAAGTACCTACTAGCGGTATGTACATGTTGTGATCGTATCTAACGATCCGGGGACAAAAGGGGAAAGGGCATAGGGTGAAACGGAAATGAAGCACATGAGGCCAACATGCAGTGTGACAGAATGGAAGAGAAGCGTGACACAAGTGAAACGCGTTGTCTTCTTTCTAGATAAGATCAGTAGAAAACGCTTGAGAAAACGCTTACCAGACAACTAAATCTTATCTCCACAGATAGTAAACCTGTAGCAAGGTGAAGAGAGTACTCTTCCCTGGTCGAGTTGGTACTAGAAATAAGTATCAATCTCGTAGAAAGGGGTTGACTATCAGGCACGTGGTTCGTTCGTCAATCGTCAACGAGGTTGAGGGTGATTGGGG
>JBBPRB010001231.1:0-10150 GCA_038092815.1 Hortiboletus rubellus | reverse complement strand
CATGCGGAAGGGAAGAGATGGACCCCGTGGCTGAATCTGGCGCTGTATCACAAAGGGACTTCTCCACATGTCTACGCAGAGTTTCAAACGAAGGTTCGAGTAGCGGAGGAACAGGGATGTCGAGAGTGGTTGCTGGAGTAGCCTCTTTCTCGACCAGCAGCGCATGCTTGATTCGCAGATAAGCCACTGGTGCGACGTCGCTCTGGTCCACTACCACGACCTCTTTTACCCTGATGTCGACGCAACTCTTGAATAGTGGACTATCGGTCGTGAAGGTCTCGTATTCCCCCCCCTCTCCGCACGGGTGCGTACCGAATTTCTGGTGAAGTGATGCGAGTTTTGGTTGCATAGACGACAGTGGTCTTGCGAGGTCGGAAGGAGTGAGGCCCGCTCCGGCAACCTTGATAAGGATGGCGTTTAAACCTGAGGATATCATTTCGGAGAGGAGAGAAGTCTGATTGCGTTGCCAGAGGTAGGCAAGAGGGGTTAATGAGAGGCGACGGCAGCTGTAAATGGATGAGTGAGGGAGGGACGAGGGATCGGGTCACGGACACATGTTCTACGCGTACGCGTTGATAGTTTGAGAGGATGGCACCAACGGAGACTGCCTGAACGTCTGGGTGATGCTCCTGGAAGACAGATGGGTGCGGGGAGATGAATACAGTGGCAGACAGACCAGGACATTGCAGAGCAGTGCGTAGAGGTCCTCTGTCTCGTCTCCGACGATTCCACCGCCACCGGGGGATGTGAGGCCATACTCTACGGCGTGCTCCACTGGACTGCCCTGTATGACACGTCTGTGGAGAGGGATGCCGAGGGCCTGTGCGACAAGGGCGATGGCATCGTGACCGACTGTCTGATACATGTACGAGTCGATCTCATCTAGTCATGGCGGGTGAGCCAAGGAGGTTTGAGAAGGATGGACGTACCCCTTCCTGCGTGGGGAGAAAGCGTCGCTGCAGCCACGAGCTGGTGGTGGTTGTGCTGGCAGTGGAGCAGGTTGAAGCAGCTGTCCTTGCCGCCGCTGAGCAACGCGACGTACTTCATGGTATCTTATCAAGCGACCCCCAACGGCGGGGTGGCGCGTTGCAAACCCAGTGCCCTGCCCGAGCGTGGGTTCGACGTTCTCCGCGATGCTCTCTGCGCACTACACGGGCAATGCGCCCGCTCACCCGCACTCGCAGCACGCCTATGCCCACCACCACCCCGTGTCCTCACTCCTCCCCACCCCGCCCTCCTCCCCGCCAACAATCGGCATGCATTCCGTAGAAAGCACGATATCCCTCCTCGAGTCTCTCGTCGCCTTCTATCACCAGGAGCGTATGTGGGTGTACCGCACCCGCGCCCAGCTCGAGATGGGCCTCCTCCACCACGCACCCGATTCCCCCCCCGACAGCTCTGTCGACGGCGATTCTGACTCTCCGGGTCAGCTACACGCCCATTCTGCGTCCTCTTCAGACCCCGGAAAGTCGCCAGAAAACGCTTCCCCCTCCCCACCGACGAAATGGCTGAAGCGCAAAAAGGCCTTCAATCTGAAACTCGAGGGCATCTCTGCACGCGGCATGCTCCACCACACAGTCGCACGCGGAGGGATCTCAAAGCACTCACATCCGCATACCCAACACCGTGCTCGGCAGAGCTCAAATCTCAACCCCGCCTCTGTTCCTGCCTCTGCACACCAGAGTGCGATGCACGGGTCGACCTCGGCTGCGCTCCACCCGCACCCGTCCGTGTCGATGGCTTCGTCAAACGCTGCTGTTTCATTCTATCCTCCGACGGCAATTAACACGGCGACGACACTGACTTCCCCATATCTCTCCCACCCTTCGTTCCAATTTTCAACGTCCGCCAATCAGCAGCCCCTCACGCCTGGAGTATCGGCTCCTCGATACGTCTCTACCCCCGCTCATCATACGCACCCCACTGTCCAGCCGTTTCAATCGCACACAACACACACAGGTCCGCTTGTTCTCGGTGCTGGGGGTCGTGAACCCGCCGTCCAGATACTGGAAATGTTTGAGCGAATGATGCAGGCCCGCATGGAGAGCTGTGAACGGGTCACACGAATGGTCAGGGAGGCGAACAAGCCTGGAGGAATTGGCGTCGGGGGCACGAGTGTTGTGGCAGGCGTCAGTCTCGGGAGCGTTGGCGGACCGGTCGGCGGGTTTGGTGGACCAGTTGGGTTGCCCGTAGGTGTTGGACCGCAGGAAATAGTTGGGGACTACTCACACGTCCAGGCTGCGGCGCAGGGAGATCCAGAGATGATGCCCACGCAGACACCCACGCAGCAGGGATTTCCAATGGGGGTGAACATGGGATGAATATTTGGATGCTATGCTATGCTTGATGCATGATCATTGCTTTTTGTTGTTTGTTCTTGAAATGGCAGTGTTGGTGTGGTGTGACTGCTGACCATAGCCGTCGACCTCAGGCTCGCACGACCACCATGTCTGTCCGGTATGCCCCCATCCCAAATCCCCGCACGGACCCGGACACCACCAACGAGCTCGACGCTGCCTTCAACGACTCCGATGACGACGACGACCTCGACGAATCCCGTCCGCTCAATCCCCCATCAACCCGTTCTTCGCTCGACCACGATACCACCACCACCCTCACGTATGACTTCAACACCCCCGTCGCAGACTGGGATCAGCCCCCACCCGGCTCACCTCCCCCAGCGACATCCCTCGCTCTCCCAAACTCCATAGGAAACTCCAACGGGGTCATACCCACCGCCACACACGCTATGATCCCTCGTGCACCGACCAGTTGGTGGAGACGTGCTACCGCCGTCCTGCCGACTCGTTATGCCCCATGGTTAGGTCAACCCAGATCATCTGGCAGAGCTCGGGCAATTGGTGGAGGTACAGGCAATGACGGCGTGTTCACTAACGTTAGTGCCAAACCCACAACGTCTGGAACTCGCGTTCAGGATGGTCAGTCCCGTCATTACCCCCTTCGATGCTCCTATCCTCACCCTTTCTCATTGCAGGCGATAGTATTTACATCGTTCCCGAAGAATCCTCCTCGACAGCCCCACCCTCTTATGCCGCTGCCCAGGCGGACGCAGCACCGCCATACCATACCTCGCTCGTTCTCCTCCCTCCCTCCCTTTATGACGCCAATGCCCTTTCTGGCCCACCAACTCAAGGTTCAGTCATCGTTGACTCCTTGCCCACGGGCACCCTGTTTGCCTTCCTTTGGAACACGCTCGTCAGCACCACCTTCCAGTTTGTCGGCTTTGTATTGACTTGGGTCATGCATACGACACACGCTGCCAAATTCGGGAGTCGTGCGGGTCTTGGCATCACCCTCATCCAGTGGGGCTTTGCACTACGTGCTAGGCTCGACGACGTCATGAATGCTGGTACAGGCACGTGGGAAGATGGTACAAGAATCACGTTCGGCAGTGCCAAAGAAGCTGAAGACTACTACAACAGCATCGCGTTGTTCGGTAATGGCACTGCTCCAGCTACCACCACACAGCCTATACCCGCGCAAGAGGAAAACCAATGGAATAGCTCCTTCTTGACAGGCCCAATCGCGACCGAATGGCTTTCGTTTTTCCTGATGACCATTGGTTGGTTCTTACTATTGACATCTTCTCTTGGATTCTGGCGTGTCAAGCGATGGGAAGGATCCATCTTGGCCTCTCATGCCTCATCCCATTCGAGGAGTCACACCAGAACCCAGTCAGAGATCGCGGACGAGGAAGAAAGCAGACGTCAGTCCTTCTTTGAGCGTATCGGCCTATCCCGCTACCTAAACCGACACCAACCATCTGGGCTCGACGGAGGCGTTGGCGCTGGGTCTGACTTGCCCCTCGTCTCTGCTGAGGATGGTAGTTTAAGAGATCCTGACCACCAACAAAGTGGTACACCGTGGTATTCCGACTCGGAACGTGCGAGGAGAGCGAGGGAGGCGCTCGCAGGGGAGCAAAGACTTTGTGACGACTTGAGGGCCGCGGGGTTGTTGTGATCGATCATATATCCTTTGCTGTTATCATCTTTATCAAACTCTGAAAGACCAACCCGCTCGGGTGATGTGCCGAGAGACCTAGCTACCTGTATTGTTTTATACGCTAATCGCTACCTTGGGTCGGAAGGGATTCACTGCTTACTCGTTTCATTTTATAAATCTACTTTGCTGGACAGACTCGTATAACATACTTATCAGCATCCACTTGGGCAATCCTCTGCTGACACCAGAAATCTATTCATTGATATGCAACCTTGTAAAATTTATGGCCGTTTCTTCAGAAACACTTCCACATTGAACTCCAGTGCCGAGCAGGGATAGTTGATCTCGAAATTAGCCAGCACAGAAGGATGCAGCACACCCAAGGTACCTATCACCGTGTCCGTGAACGCAGCCGCCTCTTTGATGTCGTTGAGTGTCGCTTGAATGACCGGGGGGGAACGGTAATAGATCGTCGCAGCACGACCAATGAAGTAGGCGGGGTCTATGGCGAGAAGTGCGTTAGCACGTCATGTTCTCTTCCATCTGAGAAAGAAACATGTGACCGACCATCCCCTTCGACGATGTAGTACCCGTATGGTTTGTCATTGTCCGCTTTTCTAATCCTGGGCACTTCCAGCATCTTCATAGTCCTGTCCAGCAATCCATGCACAACCTCGAAACCAGCAGTCTTGCTACACCAAACAGCAGCGGCGTGTCTCTCATTCCTCGCTTGGCGTTCTTTGGTGGTGTCCTTGTACACGACATCCGAGAGTTCGAAAACACGAATGGGTAGGGGATGCGACCGATTTTCTCGGATGGTCTTGAGAAGACCCGGAAGAAGAGACGTTCGTACAACTTGGAATTCAAGCGTTTTGGGGTTGGCGATTTTGACGGCGAGATTGCCTGGATCGGAACGATTCATGAAGTCAAAGTTTTCTTCATGTGAGCACTGTCCGTGTCATTATGATCAGCCCTACGCGTGCATTCAAAGGGGAAAGAATGCTTGTACCAGAATAAGTGGCAGTCCTTCCACCCATCCCGCCATTGCCCACTCTCGTCTGATGACATCCACAAGTCTTGAGATCGCCAAAGGCTGTGCAACCGTACTCGTTTGAGGGAAGATGTCCGGAAGGTTGTTGAAGCCATAAGCAACCGCCACATCCTCCATGATGTCCACCTCATGGAAAATATCTGGGCGAGTGCAAGGGATGGTGACGCCAATCTCGTCAGAGTCGGGAGATACACTCGGGGCGAGAGACATGCGAGTGAGGAGCTTAGCGATGGACGTAGTAGATAGCGAGAGGGATGTGCAGGAGTTGATGTAAGATGCGCGCGCTACGATGGTCCTCGGTGAAATGTCAGGCGAAATACGCGTCGATCCATCCGGAAAGATGATCCTGCACGGTTCAATCCTGTAATAGATGCGTAAGCGCTCCAAACAAGCTATGGGAATGGATAGAATTCTGGGCGTATTCTGGCACATTGAGAAGGCACCGAAGACCTACGTAAAAGGTTCTTCACAATACTCCGAAAACGTGGTTGCGACTATATTGACGACAATCTGGAGCTTTGTGTCGTCCGTGGCTGTAACATCTATAAAGACGTTCCGTGTATTGAGCGTGATTTTACTGTGTTCAGAGTTGATGATGGGAGGGAAGGAGAGGACGCGATCTTGTTGATCGTATATAATCGGATAGACGGGTGCATCACGGATGATGGGGAGGTACTTCGCAAGATGCTTGTCGCTCTGTAAGGTATAACCATTGAATCGACTGAAGTCATGATGACTATGCGTACGGAAGTACCTCATAAATCGTCACCAGCTCTTTCGCAGTATAAGCCTCTTTTTTCGTGAGTGGAACAAACTTGATTGCTTCTGGATCTCTGGCCTCATATCTGAACGGGGGTTCGATGGTGTCGAGATCGTGTGTACCGATAGAGACCAGCCAGCGCCGCCGTCCAATATTTTGATGAAGCTTATCTTGAAGGTCGATGAAAGATGCATAGGAACGAGGGGTAAACTTCAAATTACGGAGGATGGCACAGGCAAACAGGGGACGGACGCGTTGGGTCTGATAATTGATTCAATTGAGTTGAGTTCCAGTTTAAAGTGCATCCGATCACGCGGAGCCAGCTAGAAGACGTACGTCGGGGTGGACATGGACAGTAAGAAGATTGTCTGCTCCACCCGGGGGGTGAACGAGTCTGTATGGTGGAGATTCTGCTTTACCCAGAAAGACTCTGAGCGCACGGGATATGCCCTCTATACAAAGAAGGTCATATCTTGGAAGAAAACTAATCAAGTTTGACTCGACATGAGGAATGACACAACAGACCTGTTGGCGGGTACCTCGATTTTGAGTTGCTGGAGGGATATGGTAAGGAACAGATGATGTGCTAGTCAACCGTTTGCGCACCGGTCTTTCTGCAGGAAGGCCTTTCTTGATCGCCTCTTCTACATCCTCAGTTGTCTGCGATCGCGCGTCATGAGCTTGAATACATTGCGATACAGGAAACACGTACATCCCCATCTAGTTCGAGACCATACTCGAAGCATAATCCATCAAACTCCTCCGTGGCTAGAAGGATGGATGATCAGTGTGGTTGATCAAAGGTACGCTAAGCAACAACGACTCACTATATTCCTTCCCTAATCTTTCGAAAAGATCTGCCTTGTCCACAGCGACTGTGGGCATTTTTAAGAGTGGGCACTGCGTAAACTGAGTCGGACGTTGCGTTATCGGTGGCCAAACTCGAGTCAATTCAAGCGGCACGTGTCTGCCAGATACCCACACAAGTTGTCCTGACGGGCAGAATGTACTTTTCTTCCTTTATCACATTGCTCCTCGCTTCCTTCGCGAATGCACAGAACGAGCCCGAACCAATTCGCGTCAAACATCGCGTCGTTCACCCAAATCTTCCCGTAACATCTTGGTCTGAACTCGGAACGGTCGCACTTCCATCCTTGCATTCCATATCTCCCCTTGGATCTTCTGCGACGCTCATCCCCTCCGACACCGGCTCTCGTGACCTTGTCCAGTTTACGGAGTCAGTGGACCCCACTGTTGAAGGGGCGATGTACCACGTTGCACTTGAACGCCCCGGTGTCACAGACGACGTATGGCCAACCTCCGTTGTGAAAGCAGTAAGTCGTGCTGGCACCCTTGAACCTCTCACCAGCTCATGCAAAGTCCGACTAGTGTCACCTACCTGGATCTACCTCTGCGCACATCACTGTTCATTTCTCTCCTTCCGGCCTTCCGTTTGCCATCGACCATTTCGTCTCCCCAGTCCCCCACGATGGCTCCTGCCCCCCTCCCAACACGCGCAAGTCATATCCCACACATAATACAACCGTTATACTCATGTCGCCGCGTCAACCACCCCAGCACGTCCTTCCTCTAATGCATATCGAGTCATTTCTGATGTGCTGCTAGACCCGAATTGCGCACGCCGCCCCCGCTAACAGCAGAAGGTGAACCAATAGCACCGGCACCTGAGAAGAGCTTCTTGCAAAAGTACTGGATATACATGGTAATAATCCTTGGTGTCCTTTGTAAGTCGCGTCCCAAAACCAGTCCGTCTTCTTCGTTGATGGGTGATCTACGTCTCTGTAGTAATTTCAGGGCCAGTAGATGAACCTGCGGGTAACAGCGGAGGCCAGGGTGCAAGATGAATATTGACTCAGGGGAACTTGAAGTTTGAGGTGCTTGCGGCGGATGGTGCCAACCGCGTCCGAGTCCTCAGTAGTTTCCGCCGTGTCTGCTACTAAATATTGGTGTACGTGCTCAGATGATAGACCCAACGCCATGCCACCATCATTTTTTGCATGTTCGAGTTGCTCTAGCCACGAGTACTGCACGAAACTCGCAGGAACGCCTTGTCTCTTCATACAGTACTTGACACTGCAGCTCAGCGCTCAGCCTCGCTTCTCATTTGCCATCTGCATATCAAGTGATGCCAATCTTTATCCGTCCTGTGACCAAGGAGGATGAAGCAGCACTCTCCAGGATTTGTTTGGAGACGTCCGACGCCGGCAAATCTGGGAGGGGCGTCCATAATTACGTGTCGCTCCCGGGTGAAGTCTATGCCCTCCCTTATGTCAATGTCCCCAGTAATTGCGTATGGGGTTTCGTTCTCGTCGAGACAACCGAGACCTCCCCTCCTTCAGACGAGTCTGTCGTGGGGTATACCCTGGGTGCACTAGACTCTCGCGCGTTTGAGGCAGCCACCGCGCAAACCTGGTGGCCGCCTCTCAAAGCAAAATACGCTGAGGGAATGCTTGTTTCGCCCCAACCAACAGAGACTGACCAGAAATACATCAATTCCATCATGAATCCCCCATCTGCGTCAGACGCCCAGATCGCATTCTCTCCAGCACATTTGCACATTGATATCTTGGAGTAGCATCAAAGGAAGGGGTGGGGAAAGCAATTGATCGGGATAGCTATCAGACATTTGAAGGAGAAAGGGTTGAAAGCTGTTTGGCTTGGAATGGATCCTCAAAACAAGGGAGCTGCTTTATTTTATAAAAGGCTAGGATTCCATACGTTCGATGGTGCTCCCGGGGCGGTATTGGGGATCACAGTTGAGGAGTGGGAGAATGGGTTGCAGTAATATTGAAGCTGGCCAGACTCGGATTAGTACTGTCACAGATTCACGAATCAATTCTGCGTCACACCTGCCGGGTTCGGGTCGCGTTGAACTTATTCCCAAACTTCAGCATGCTGAACACATTTCAATCGTACCCTGGCCCGGAGGCGGGTTTACATGTATCTTCGGATATGTCGTATCAGATCCAGGTATTCTTGAGTGAGTCGACTGGTCACCTCGAGCACCAAGCCAGCACATTTCGACAACTGCATTAGTGGTAAGAGTCTCTTTTTTGTTCTCTTATCCAACTTGTGCAGGTAGTAACAACGAGCGTATCGTCACCGCTTTGCCACATACAACTTTGCAGAATTTGGAAACTTGAAACCAGTGCCTACTCGCTAACATTCAGGTTCGCGAATAACCCTCATGGTGGCTTGAGAAGGAGTGGCGGCGGCCCCCTGTTTCTCCGGCATACGTGTACTTCTAAACTATGGATGTGCGCCGACGCTCGTGTTGACGTCGGTCCAAAAAAAGGCATTACTTCTCTGTATCGGTTTGGTCAGTTCTGCCAACTGGTGTTTTGGTCGAGTTCAAAATCCGGTATGCTTATCTACCCATTCTGAGTCGCTCAAAGTCACAGCCCGACTTACTTCTGCGAAGTTCACACTTGAGCATCCAGGTGATCTCTTACACTCGTTCAATACTTGAGGATGCCCAGAAATCCTTCCAACCCCCGGAACAACGGCCAGGCTGGTCCTGGGCGGGTTTCTTCGCCACTCCCTAATAACCGCACCCCGAGACGGTACGGGACTGAACGGGACAATCCTACTAGCAAGGAGCCTACGCATCCTGACACGGTGTATCCCAGCTCCTTTCGCGTTCCGATACCATCTTTGCCTCCCCCCACGCACCAAACTCTCCCTCGTCTCGACAATCCTCCCCTTGAACCACAACCTACTATCGTTGATGGCATAGATCAAGGGGCCTTGCGCCCCCAGGCAATCCCAGTCCAGGACACGCAACATCCGTCTTATAGTTCTAGTTCAACACTAAACAACGGGGGCTCAGATGGAGATGTTGGAGCACTCGCCAAAAAAAGCGGATCAAAGAATGAAGATCAACGCCTCGATGAAAAGTACGCGCTCGCTTCGCATCGGCACCCTCATGACATTCCTCCCCCGCAACCCGCGTACGATCCCAAGTCGGTCCCCCGTCCGAGGCACCCAAACAAAGTCAGCTTCGCCGCGGAGACAAAGTACAGAGACGGGAACAACTTTGACACAGAGGCGCAAGCCTCAACCAAGCGGGATCATGAGGGCGAGTTGGAGGATGTCGATATCGACAGTGAACCAAATTACTGCGAAATGAACGACAGAGATGGCAGGAGTAAAGGGATCGTTGCAAATTTGATGGAATTGTACGGGATTCCCCCAGGAACGAACGGACTGCCTTATTCTCGTTCCCAAGCTTATGAGGCAGTCGGGAAGTCGGGAAGTCGTCCACGGTCGAATTCAGATGCTTCAGATTCAGACACTTATTCTGAAGTCCTCGACCCGGACGATCCTCGTGTGACGAACATCACGAAACGTTGCCT